>JAPMNP010640715.1:0-16778 GCA_029874935.1 Atherina boyeri | reverse complement strand
ACCTACGCAGAGGCTACGGCGGTTACGGCGTACCCTACGCGAGGGAGCTGACGCAGAAGTATAAACCAGCCTTTAGAGTGGCCTGTGCATGTACTGGCTGAGGCTGTGTATAGAAAACTCCTGTATAAAAGATTCAAGTTTTTTCAGGACAGGCTCTCTCTGCACCACAGATCCTATGTTTACCCACAAATTTGACAGTCATCTCAAGTTTTTAGTCAAACTTCCATAAACACACTTAACACCTTGCAATTTGCGACAATGCTTTTTCTGTGCCGTTTCTGGTAAACAAGAGGATCAGTAAGTGCAGAGCTGAAGTTTGTCAGCCTCACAGGACAAACCCATCCAAACAGAGTATTCCATCAGATCTTACCCCCAGAAGTGCCTGAGACCACGGTGAGCCCTGATCTTCTTCAGTCTCTCCAAATCTTCTCTCAGCTTGTTGTCCAGACCGTTGGCAAGGACCTGAATCAAGACAAAACAATGGTTGTCAGATGCTTATACCCCTAAAAGAAGCTACAGCAATCCCCAGAGGCTTGTCTCAAACAAGCTCACGCTTTCAGATACTGTTGCAATGATGGTTCAACTTAAATGTTTGTCAGGTTAACAAAGCTCATCACAAGCAACTGCCTACCTGGCTGTACTTGCCATCCTTGACGTCCTTCTGCCTATTGAGGAACCAATCTGGGATTTTGTACTGGCGAGGATTCTGCATGATGGTCACAACCCGTTCAACCTGTTAAACACAGGAGTTAAATCGCATGAAATTAATGTTACAAAATTAAGGAAATGGCAACAAGATCAATTGACAGGAATCAATTAGGAAAAAATACAATAAAAGCCAACCAAGCACTCTTTCAACTTGAAATGTGAGATATACACATGATTTGGTCAGGGAAGTACTGATACTCAATGCAAAATAGATATCTAAAAATCAGGCAAGTTAGGAGCAAACAGACACTAGGCTTTCACTCACACTGAACTTTTTTGTTTAGTTTATTAAGTTCCACACTTTTTAGGCACTAGCATAGCTTCATCACCAGGGCTCTCTGCACTTGCGTTCAGTTTTCTTTGTTGTCTCTTAAACTCCACCATTTGAACAGATTGCTGGGTCTACCTCCCAGACATATACAGTACCAGTCAGAAGCTCGGACATAGCAATGGGTAAGTGTGTCCAAACCGTTGACTGGTTGTGTACGTCACGCGTGACAGCGTAATAAAGTTGAAGAAAAAGAAAGGGATCAGGAGAAATCAAGTTGTCTAACGTAGGGATTGTTATAAAGTAAATAAATGAGCTTCTAAATGCATCATGATCTAAGTGATGGGAAATAATAGGTGCAAGTGAATCGCTGTTACCGTAATTATTAAATGAGATTATATGCATCTGTGAATCCAGATTCACAGAAACCCCGCAGTTAGAGCTGGGCGATATGGCGACATATCGTCTGGACGATAGAAAATGTCTATTGTTTCATATGAAGCCCTTTCGTTTATGCCCCGATAGGCGCTTTACTGAAATATTTTACATAAAAGATGCACTTTACAGCATGCCCCTGCAAGCATAGACATATATAAACGTATACAGGTCTATGCTGCAAGCTGCAATACATAAACAACCATGTTTTTTCCCCCCACAATTTCTCTGATCTCCTGTCTGCGGTCTGAGCTGTGGGCACTGACCGTTTAATATGGGTGACGTAGCGTCACATAAACACTGGCGCGTCTGCACGTGGCGCAATTACTCAAAACAATGGAAGCGCCGGTGAAGAAGTCTGTTACTGCAGCACCCCAACAAAATAACTTCTGGGTGTCAAAAACTAAATAAAAAAAGTAAAATACAAGAGCAGCAAACTGCAACATCCGTGGTATAAAATCCAGGACGTTGAATCCACATTTGTCCATCTTAAAATACAGCTGGACAGGTGAGTCACTGTAACATGAAAACTTAATGTTAGCATCTATGTTAGCAATGAGCTTAGCGCCAGAACAGCATAAGCATTAGCTTTTTGCTTTCTTTATGGTCTGTAATTACAGGATCAAAATATGTCTTGCTTGAATAAAAGGTCATAAATAAATATATCTAATATCTACAACCTTTATATAATTTCAAACTGCATTTCCACATTGCAATATTATATAAACTAGTCATTAATTGAATGCGCTATATCATTGTGCATATCGTTATTGGGAATCATTAAACTAGCTATATCAGGATATAAGATTTTGGTCATATCGCCCAGCCCTACCCACAGTCGGTCTCCATGGTTGTTTACAATAACAGTTAACTGGTTTGATGCAGCACATGGGGCCAGATTAACAAGAACTGGCAGCGTAGTGCTTATCAAAGACTTTCTAAATCAGCATTTCCAAACACTATTTTAAACTCTACTTGTTATTCAGTGTAGAAATCCTGCATTCGTGAATGTAAAGATTAAAAAGCATTCATAAAAGCTGATTGGCTAAGGACAAGGAAGACCAACACACAATAACTTCTATATTAGTTTTGATTTGACATTCAAACCCGATTCATGTCTGTTTCTTCCCAGGTCAGGCAACTAAAAGCAACATTAAAATGTTTGGTTCAAGTAGAAATTGGACTTTTATGCCTTTAGCCCCTAATCCAGTATTTTCACTACTCTGCCTAGTGTTCTGACATCCATAACCCACTGCCAATGGCATGATATGATGGCCCAGCTTTGGCATTTATTTATTTATTTTCATTTTAATCATTTTACTAGTGCACGCCTCCTGCACAGACTAACAGCAGTAAAAACCTGCCTCTTGGCAATGCTGTTAAATCCAACCAATGCTTCCGATGAGAAAAAATTACATATATTCAACTGAATCACATTAATAACTTTAATAGTAATCATTCTTTTAAGTAAATTTAAATTCATTTTTTTCCTCTCCTTACCTCCTCCTCAGTCAGCTCTCCAGCCCTCTTGTTGAGGTCAATGTCGGCTTTCCTCAGGACAACATGAGCATAACGTCTGCCAACACCCTAAAACCACAGAGAGCAAGGATAATGTTAAAAACTGAACCCAGAATCAAGAAAGCATACCGATGAAGCGCCCAGAATAAAATTAATTCATTTTGATTTGTATTCGTAGAATATTCAATAGGACTTATGCTAAACGGCTGTAATAAGCTGTTCATGGATGAAAGTGTACCTTAATGGCAGTGATGGCGAAGGCGATCTTCCTCCTACCATCAATATTCGTGTTAAGAACACGAAGAATGTGCTGGAACTTCTCAGGGATGACCAGAGACTGAAAATGCAACAAGAATGAATCAAAGTTACATGATTCTGAAGTAACATTGCACACGTACAAAGACAAACACAGAATTGAAGCACATAAAAGGGACACTTTTTATAAAGGCAGTCAAATCACGCTGAGATTGTGCTCAGTATAAACGGTGCACACAATATACACACAAACTCTTGAAATGATATTATCAATGGAAACGCTGACAAAATTATTGTCAGATACACCCTACAAGCCTACAGCACATCATTTGTTTCACAAGCAAAATGAAATAGCATGAGCATTTACTTAAGAGTTAACATAGAAACGTATTGTAACTAGTTCTCATATTGTGGCTCCAGTTGGCTCTTACGCAGCAAGCTGTGCCGTGGAGCTTTGAAAAGACCGCCACATTGGCAACTACAAACAAAGTTAGGCAAACTGCAACAACAGCTTATCAGGGTTATAGCTATCCTGTAAATTGTACATTTGCACCTGAAAATCCACAATTTACACGCCCAGATTTGTGACACCAACATACAACCCCAACTCCAAGAGGCTAAAGCGAGTTAGCTTTTACATTGAGCCACCTGTACTTCTAGTCTTCTCTGACAGGTAAACCATGCCATTATAAAACTTGCTGCCCTGCCTAATCTCTCTACTTTCAAATTTTGACTAAATCATGACACGATTTTTTTTTTTTTTTTAATCGACCACGAGCAGTAGAGAAGAAGTTCATATAAGCACTCACGCTCGCTAGCCTAAGTCACTATAGCTTGGATAGGAGCTAATAGCAGGCTATGGATTTAATTGAAATAATAACGTAATATCACAACGATTCAGCATTACTCAGCTACGGTGCACTAATTATGATTTATTGTGTGCCTTAACAGCTCAAATTAATGCAGTTTAAGCTGGATGATTGTAGATTTTAAAACTGTGGGAAAACGGACTCACCATCTTGGAAGTAGGTTCCGTGCAAAGAGGAAGACGTAAAGTTCTCGCGAGAGTTTGGATGCGTTTCGGAACGGAAGTTAGTCCTTCACTGTAAATCTGTCCGGAAAGGACGACCAAAACGGTTTTAAAAATCAATGGAAATAGACAGTTAAATTAAATGAATTAGATATTAAACATCATATTTGAACAAAGGAATATTTAAATAGTATTTGTATATATTTTTCATATACATCTCAAAATCATATCAATATTCCGTTTGGTCTATAAAAAAAAATGAAAGAAAATTTTTGTGTCTGAGGAGGACGGGGTGGAACTTGTGATTTGTTGACTTGTTAGCGTAAATTGGTCGCAATGGCGGAGGGTGTAGCAGGCACTGTTGGAGCTGGTTCGGATATAAACATAGCTGCTAACCCAACAGAAATCGCTATGGCGTATCTACAAGACGAGGTGACAATTAATTGTTCCGGTCTGAGAGTTTCTTGGGGGAGAAGTTTGATATTGACCTGTTTCTGTGTACTGTCATTCCCGCATCTTGTTAGCATTAATATACTTGGCTAGCATTACTGATGAACTGACAGGTGAGATAGGTTCACTGAAATACATCATTTGGGGTTTAAAATCAAGTTTCCATTGTAGATGGAAACATTTATGATTATAAATCTTTAATTTGTACATCTAAGTAGTTGTTTGTTATAAATAAAACATCTGGAGATATATTTTTGCACCACAATCTATGGTCATATCAAAACATACTATTTTTGTTTTAGTTGATTGTACTTTCACTTATCCTGTTTTGGCGTTAATTATTATGTATTTCTTATGCCCAACTTTACCTATTTGAGTGAATAAGTTAATAGAGAGATCAGAAATCATTAGTATCACAGCAGTATTTTCATCAGGCATAACAATAGAAGACATCGTCTTGGAATTTGTGATTGACTTCTTTCTTTATTTTTTGTGTGCTTTGTTATTTATGTTTTACTTTATTATAACTGTTGATCAGTGTCTTGCAGACTAAACATTGAGGCTAAATCCACACAACACCCCTAGAAGTGTTCAAGTATCCCCTTAGGAATTACAGCACTTGTTAGAAAACAGCTTTGTTGCAGGGATGAATTAATTTATATAAAATCTAAGCAGATCAGTTATAAACCAGTTCATAATTAGAATGATAAATCCCAAGAGTAAACACAATAAACCCTTTTTACCATTTTTTTCTCTCCTTTTTTTTTTTGTTTTTGTTTTTTTTCTAGAAGGCTGATGGAGACATTACTAACCTCAACTTAGGAGAACTGGACCTCACCACTGATGAGTTTATCTTAGATGAAGTGGATAGTAAGTCAAAACTTAGTTATTAAGTTACATCTCCTGTTTTCCAAGCTTATGCCATGTCATACACAACATTTTGTTTGATGATAGTAAAACTAGTGTCAAATGTTGATCAATTTTAAAGAAAAACTCCTGCCAAGTCAAAACAATCTACTTTGAAGAGTTTCTTGAGATATTAAGTATTTTCCCTCCTTTTCCCCTACAGTTCACATTCAGGCCAATCTGGAAGATGATCTTGTAAAGGAGGCACTCAGAACGGTAAACACATCACAACACAAACATACAGTGGATGTGGGGTTTTTTTCAATTGTGCAATATAAGTGAAGAGGTTGTGCACACTTTCATCCGCTTGTTGTTTACAAATTTTTAGAATTTTAGTCATTACACTAAAGTTCAAATATTCAATGGATATTTGTTTCTTTATGCAAGCAGTTCTGTCATTTCTCTTGGTCTTCCTTAGCGATGGTTTCTTTTAAAGGTTTGATTCCCACAGTCTCATCTCAGGAAGATATTAAGATGTGTCCACTGCATCAACCTTGCATACTATTAATATGGTTTCTAATATGAAATGTCATTGACCATTGATTTCTGAGGCTAGAGATTCAAAGAAATCAGAATAGCCTCTAGTGTCATTGTTGTACAACAATTAAATTTAAGCAGCTTCTCTTAAGAATGGTGCTTTTAAAAACCTTTAAAAATATACTAAATATATTAGTAAAAAATAAGGTAGAAAAATAAAAGATAGGAAATAGAATACAAAAAAAGTGTCAGATAGAAAATAGTGCAAAAGTTAGTACATATGAATAAAATATATGAAATACAATGGAATAGTGCAAATGAACAGAATGTAAACAGTAAAAGTACATGGTAAATAGTGCAGATGAATAAAATAGAATGAGAACATTAATTCTAAACAAATGTCTCTTCTGCAACAGTGGGAACTTTTTCCTTTTCTGGGAATGTTATTATTTGTTGAGCAGCTGTCATCATTGTGGTGTCGGCTCTAGAAATTTTTTAAAACTTTCTTGAAAGACTTTCATATCTTTAAGTAATGGACGACTGACTTGTCCTTTGCTTCAAGTGTTCTTGTCATAGTAAGTTGAAGCTGTGTTTGCAGTGTGCCTTGAATACCTTGGTCCAATGTCACTCTGGTTTAATCAAGAAGGGTAAAATTACACCATTTTCTTTTTAGCGTAGCTTACCCATTTACAGGAGACACTTCACTGTGACTCCATAATTAAATTGATTCCCATAGTATCAACAGCACAGATTTATATAAAGAAGAGGGTGTGTCCAAATCTTATACATAGCCGTAAAATCTACAAAGCTGTTTTCTGATACTGTGTTTTGTAATATTTGTGAACCCGCGCTGTAGAAAAGTACAAAGCATGTTTTCAGACATTTTCTAGTATTCATATCTCAGTTGTAATGGATGAAAATATCTTTCTATATGTTTTCAGGGCGTTGACCTCCGCCAGTACTCCAAACAGGTGGAGACTGAGCTGCAGAAGATCGAACAGGCCTCCATTAAAGACTGTATCCTTTACAGCTAACTGATGTTACATGTTATGGTACACTGGGAAGAGTTTCCTGACCGTTTATCATTTTTAGTTTCCTATATCGTGTAAAAATTGGACCTTGAGGCTACTTGAGCCTAGCATCAAACATTCATTTTAATGGTCAGTTTGCATATTTTCTTAGGTAATGCTTTTGCAAGTAATGCTAACACAAGTACATATAACAATGTGACACCAAAATCCTCTTAAATAAGAATTTGAAACATGGGAGTGTTTTACCAGCTCACTTTAAAGTTGATTGAAATGATAAATCAGTTAAAGGCAATATTCTATTTTCTATGGATTGACTGTAGCGTGCAGATTTATTTATTTATTTATTTATTTTTACTTTTAAGCCGTATTGTTCATTGTGGCACACAGTGATTTCACTTAAGGACAAGAAGTGTTGGGAAGATAAAATTCATCCAGACATAGTAATGATGTGTGTAGTTCTCCTGAGCACTCAATATCAGACATTAAGGAGAGTCAGAACATCGCTCTTCTGCACAACCAGATCACTGCCTGCGACTCCATACTGGAGGTGAGACAACACAATTTCAAACTCATCCTGCAATTCACTGCAGGTCGGGGTCACTATCTGTATTAACTGGTGATAGATTCTTTTTACTAATATTTATCCTGGTAAGACTCATTGGATTTAAAACCATGTTTATTCAAATTAAAATCATAGATACCGAACACTGTTTTACCTCTTTAACACTGTAGCTTATCATGGATTTCTCTGAATTAGATTGGGTTTAGTTTCTGCTGAAAGGATTTCCAGTTGGAAAGAGCAGCAACTGTACAACATACAGTATCTGTCCAAGCTCAGCTCTGACATGAGAAACAACACAGTGAATTAAATTGCGCAGTTAAAACCAGTTGATATGTGATTAGATATGTGGGTGATATGTTTGCTTGTTAATTTGCTGGTTTAGTTCAGTTTTATCTGTTGAAGTGGAGTTGATATCTATGCTATGATAATCCTCTCCCTAATTCACCGAAAAATCTTTCCCCACACCTTCTCTTCTTTACTTAAAAATGACGAATATCTGGGCAGCGTGTAGCTCAACTGGTTGAGCAGCTCGCTTCATGTACAACGGCTACAGCTCCTCGGTGTAGGCTACCTGGAAGCTCAAGTCCCGGCCTGGGGCCCCTTGCTGTGTGTCATTCCCCGCTTTCTCTCAGCCCCCCTTTCCTGTCATACTACTATCAAATAAAGGCTATTAGATCCCACAAATCCTTTAAGAAAAAAACCCCAAAAACAAACGTTAGAACTTAGATCAGAGAAGAGATTTTGTGTGTTCTTATTTATTTAAGTATTTAATTTTATTTTTCAGCGTATGGAAGGCATGCTGAGCGGCTTTCAGAGTGACCTATCCTCCATCAGCAGTGAGATCCAGACTTTGCAGCAACAGTCAGTCAGCATGAACATCCGACTGAAGAACAGACAGGCCGTTCGCAGCCATCTTAGCCAGCTGGTGGATGAGCTGGTTGTGCCTGGAGCCATGATCTCGTAAGTTTATCAGCTACAAACAAAAGAACTGAAATCTGCACTGACTAAATGAGAAAACTCAATCATATTTGTGGCAATCTGGCCTTTTTTGGGGTATGTGTAGAATTCTGAAATATTTCTTTACCCGGACCAAGAAACCTTTCAGTGTGACAGATCAGAGTTTTATTGACTGAAATTTAGACTTTTTTTTAAAGTTAAAACTAATATCCATATATATTTAGGATGATATACAGTAGGCTGAATGATACTTGCTGAAAGCTAAAAATGGTAAATGAATCCTCAAAATTTGCTCAAACACAAAAAAAGTTTTCCAACTTCATAGAAACAGAATCTGATCAGACATGAGTTCATGTTAAACCGGAATCTGACCGCGGTAGCTTCATGTGTTGGGCCTGTTGCTGTCATGTCTTATCGCAGAACCATCCTGGACAGTCCGGTGACAGAGCAAGAGTTTCTGGAGCAGCTTCACGAGCTCAATAACAAGATCAACTTTGCCAAAGAGCTGAGCTTCAGGGAGACTCTGGCCTGCTCCGACATACAAGACATTGTTGACCGCTTGAAACTCAAGGTAACTCACTGACAGACAGCCAGGAGCTTTTGCTACTAAGTATTTGAATTTAGAAAAGATTAAAGGAGCCATATGTAAGAATTATGTATCATTGTTATTTTAAGTTAACATGAAATGGTGCTGATAGGTTACAAGACATTAAAAAATTATGTTAATTTCAAATACTTATATCACTGATAACGGTAATTTAGACAGGATATTCTTTCAAAAACGGATTTGCAGCCCCTAAATGATGTTATTGTTTACATTTTGTGCTGATATTTGATGAAACCTCCCAATCGGGGGGAGGTGGAGGGNNCTAAAGTATCCAGAACTTCTGTGTATATTTTTGTTGACCTATTTTGGCCATTTTTTGCAATTTCTTACATAGGCTACGGCTTCACATGATTGCAATACCAGTATCGGCCAGAATGTTACATATGGCTCCTTTAAGTGTGAAAACATATTTAAATCCGTTTTTTTTTTAAACTATAAGACAAAAATCTGAATTATTTGATAATAGAAACCCAATTTAATTAGCAAGTTGTCTGTAAATTAGCTGTTACAATGATGTTTTAAATTTAAATGTCTGTGCACTGAGATCCAAATTCAAGTAAAAGTGAAGCCAGTTTTCAAAGTGACAAGTACATGCAAGAATGAATATGATATTGCTGATTTTATTTTATTTTGGCTCTAAAAATGAGAAATGTGAAGGACAACTGACTAATCTGTGCAACATATTGGACCATCCAGTACTTTTGCCACAAATAAGAATTAAAACAACAACCCAAGAATCACCCTTTCAACTTCAGATTGTCAGGTTGTGCACATTTGGGTTAATGCCTCTTCAAACTGAAATTAACATTATAATAATCTTCACTTCAGGCGGTTTCAAAAATCCGAGAGTTCATTCTTCAGAAGATCTACTCCTTTAGGAAACCAATGACAAACTACCAGATCCCACAGAACACTTTGCTGAAATACAGGTGTGTGCAGGTGTAAGCTTTCCAGTGATTGTGTACATAGTAAATGGTCTGTATAGCTGTGTATTCCAGCTTTGGAAGAATTAAACCCTTAACTTAGTTTCATAATTTATGAATGCCTGTATTTTTGTAATCACGTGTATTTTTTTCATAGAATATAACCGATGTTAACTTGATTTTATATTTCTTGTACTTGACATAAATTATAGTAGAAAATTAATATCCTGAATGACAGTTGTGTTTCTTGTTCTAGATTTTTTTATCAGTTTCTTTTGGCCAACGAAAGAACGGTTGCTAAGGAGGTCAGAGACGAGTACGTGGACACTATGAGCAAGATCTACTACAGTTACTTCAAGTCATACAGCGGCAGGTTGCTGAAAGTTCAGGTCAGTCGGTCAGCTTTCAAAAAAGAAATAACAAGATCATAAGTTCATTTCTGTTTCATCATATGTGACATTAGTAGTATTACGTGTGTCCATCTCTGAGGCCGTGAGAGGTTAAGCATAATTTTGAATTATATGTCTTTGTCCTGCAGTATGAGGAGGTGGCAGATAAAGATGACCTGATGGGAGTAGAAGACACAGCAAAGAAAGATATCCTTTATTGTCTCTTTGGGCCTTTAAAAAAAAAAAAAAAACCTTTTAATTGTTACACTTTTTTTGTCGTGCAGTAAAACTGATTTGAAATTATGGAACAAAACAGACAAAAAATACGGCCTATGCTTTAAAAAGAATTAAACAGTGCATGGTTCTTTTTTCTTTCTTTCCTAAAGTTTATATCGGAACCATTTTTATTCATCCTGAATCACAAGCTGTAGATAAATGTTTGAATCTCAATAGTTTTTTTGTCATTTTTTTTTTCATTTGAGTGACAAAACATGAAACTCTTCTGTGTGATGCTTCTTGACTCACTGGTGCACGTTTCTTTTCCAAACCATCTTTGAAGAGCAGGAACACCATCTTCACATTGGGCCAGAGGGGGGCCATACTGAGCCCTGCTGAGTTGGAGGGGCCCATCCTGGTTCCACATACGGCTCAAAGAGGAGACAGCAGGGTGAGATCTGACATACGTTCAGAAAAACTGTTAAAGTGACAGGGCAATAACAAAGAGAAGAGATGTTACAGTCACTCTGTGACTGGGGCTGATGGAGGCCCAGAGTGAGTTTGAATAACACCTCAGGCATTGTTAGAGCACATGCATGTGTCTTTTCCAACCTACAGTTTATGTAATATTTTTTTTCTTTATTTAATCTTCAGTTTTATCGCTAAAATTAGCCATGCTGAACACGTGTTATATTACAGTAAGGGAAAGTAGAAGCAGTCTCTTCTCTGCTTGAAGGAAAGTCTTGATTTAGTCCCAAAGTAAAACTCAAATATGAACTTCTAGTGATAAGTTTTATTAAGTTTTAACACTTATATATTTTTTATTTTACACAGATTCAGTCTGTTCAGAATCAGAATATGTGTATTGTCACCATACACATGTATAATGAAATTAGAGCTGTCGCCAATAACGGTGCAAAAGAAAAGCAATTTAAAAAAAAATATAAAGAACATGTATGTTTTTGTTTTGTTTTGTTTTTATTTACAATATAAACATAGTTTATATTGTTAAAGTGCACAGTCCTGTGGAAAGGAAATCCTATTCCTTGAGCAGATAAAATGTTGGGAATAATCAATGTCAGAAAACAGTCTGTTCTTTTAAATGCTGAGTCTTTGTGTCTTTCAGTATCCCTATGAGATGCTGTTTCGCAGTCAGCACTACGCTCTGCTGGACAACGGCTGCAGAGAATACCTCTTCCTGTCTGACTTCTTCATGGTGGCAGGGAACTCCGCCATCGACCTCTTCAACAGCATCATGGGAAAAACTCTCAGCATGTTCCTGGTATGAATGTTTTTTCTGAATGCTGTAGTTTGTGAGATTTGATCCTTGTTCAATTGACAAATAAACTCAAACTAGGTTTATTCACAAAAATCATGTTTACCCTAGGTCAAATTCCTCTAAGAAAGATTGACTTATATTATAAATTTACATTGCAGATTTTATGCACCAGATTTAATTTAATTTTTTTATTAAGCAATTATTTGCTGTATGTATAATCATCCAAACAGTAAGAAACAATTGTTTATCCCAGGCAGAAATGGATGAAATGGTAAAAATTGTCCTTAAAATATACATTTTGATAAAATTTCCCAGAACAAACTCTTTATTCTAATCATAACCTATATCTGACATAAATGGAGAAGTAAAACTGTACTCTGAGCCTAACTGGACTATTAACAGTTACATACCTACATAAATGCAGATTGGGAACTATCTTTCCGTCCTGTTTTTCGTTTCCTGCAGAAGAGCATGTCCACCTACGTGTCAGACTGCTACGACAGCATCGCCGTCTTCCTGTGTATCCACATCATCCTCAGGTTCAGAGCCATCACAGCAAAGAGGAACATCCCTGCTCTTGAGAAGTCAGTGTCTCATTGAAATGAAAGATGTGTACAGATAATGAAAGATGTGTACAGAATTCTTTTAAAGATCCTTTGAAGTCTCTCATTTATGAACTTATTGGCAAGCATCTATTTATTACAAGCCAAGTAAGCCAAGGACAGCGGGAAGTGGCATAAAAGATGGCAAGATGTTAATATATAGTGAAAATAAGTTTATTGTCGGTGACAGTTGACACTTTGAAGAAGAAATTAACTGAAGACATCTAAACAGAGGGACAAGAGTGAAAGGTGCAACTCAAATCAACAAATAATCAAATTATAAAGAGAATCACAGAGACTAAAACTAAAAGTTTTAGATGATTTCTAACTATGAATTTTTTACTTAGACTATGTTCACACCATAGACAGATGTGGCCCAAATCCAATTTTTATTTGTCTTCATGTGACTCAGGTGCCTGCTGCAGAGCAAGAGACTATGATAGGAGGACTGTGAAGTAGAGAGCATTTGCAGTGTGTTGCATATTTAACAGAAAGCCCTAAAGTCACCTGAGAAACAGAAAAGGTTATTGATTTAAAGACTGAAGTTGTGACTGAACCTACATGGGTTTTACAGATACTGGGAGGCTGTGTTGGAGCTTCTGTGGCCAAGGTTTGAAATGATTCTGGAGATGAACATCCATAGCATCAGAAACACAGACCCCCAGAAACTGGGAGTGCTGGACACAAGACCACACTACGTACGTTCACACAGAGTGAAAATCATTCATGTCTCTAATTGCAACATGTATGTAGTATTTTTTATCATGTAAAGCAGTGTCCATCAGTAACATGAGTGCATGTTGGCTGATTTCAGATCACTCGCCGATATGCAGAGTTCTCATCAGCCATCGTAAGCATCAACCAGACATTTCCCAACGAGAGGACAAATACTCTGCTCGGACAACTGCAGGTAACACACGCACAAACACATGACTTCTACCCACATCTTCTGGTAGTTTTTTTTCCAAATTGATTCAGTTTTTGCTGTGCTGAGGTCTTTATATATCTGCAAAGTATTCAAATCTGTTCTCTAAAGTCAACAAGACATTCATGGCTTCCTCATTGTTCAGCTGTTCCTGTTAGCACCGTGTCTCAAATTAATTGGGGAAAAAAACAAATTCATAAGAGCCAATGATTTTGAATCAGTTTTGTTTTTTTGTTTGTTTGTTTTTTTTTGTTTTTTTTTTTACAGTTTATTAAAGTAAAATGCGCTTCAGAGAACATTTTTTATTTTCCTAATTATTATCACTTTGTCTCACTAAATCAGATTGTGAATATTTATTTCCAGGTTGAGGTAGAAAACTTTGTGCTGAAGATGGCCGCAGAGTTTCCGTCCAGAAGAGACCAGCTCATCTTCCTCATCAACAACTATGACATGATGCTCAGCGTCCTCATGGTGAGCACCACACATAAATGTGAAAGAGTGTATGTATGATGCAAGTTTGTGGATGTTGTTTATAATTCAAAAGCTTGAAGAGTGCTGTCTATACTGTGACTTGTTATGTAGTATAATTTTTACAAGACCATTTTGTTCTTTTAATTGTGGTGAACTAAAATGTATCCATTTGGCCCCTTTATGGTTACGCTGATCTTGGATTCTGGTTGTTTTGCTCTCGTTTGTCCAGGAGAGGGCAGCAGATGACAGCAAAGAGGTTGAAGGTTTCCAACAGTTACTCCTGGCCAGAACACAGGTCTATATGATAATTAATTTACATGATTTGTGATTGCACAGGAAAAATTAATGTTAACAACGTTTGTAGTTGTAAGTCAAGGTTCATTACCCTGTGAAAAAAGAAAATCTGCTTTTGAAATTTGAGTTTGTGTGTGTGTAAATAGGATTTGTTTTTGTAAAAAAAAACTGTTACTATCACAACAGCACTTAGATTCCTGAGTAGCCGTTGCATTTGGAGGCTCAACATTATTCATTTACCACCACAAAATCTTTATGACTGATCTCTTGCCATTTGAGGTTTTGAGGTTTCCTCTCTGCTTTTCCTCGATCTCCTCACTCCAGGAGTTCATTGAGGAGATTCTGTCTCCCCCCTTTGGAGGAATGATTGCCTTTGTGAAGGAAGCCGAGGCGTTGATGGAGAAAGGGCAGCTGGAGCGGCTGAAGAATGAGGAAGGTGAGAGAAAGGATTGAAAATGGTTTACTGTCTTTCGAGAGTATGACTGAACATAACGCTGAGGGTTTTTTTTTTTGTTGTTTTTTATTATTATAAACTTGTTTTAAATGACGTGAATGACCAAATGGAACAAATGTTTTTTTACCGTTGTTTTTGCAAGTTTTATAGGAATCTGATTTGCTTTTCCAATATGCAGCCTCTGGGAAGTAATCATAACCTCCATCACAGAGCGATGTCGTCCCGCAGCTTGATCTAGTTGAACAATTTCATTTTTGTGCCAGTTAAAATCTTGATTAGAATAAATCAACGTTCATCTGATATGTAGGATTTATAATATAACATTTTTATGTGTTGAGATGAAAATATTGTTTAATTCTCACCGTGTACGTTCATATCACAGAACTGCCAGAGATTTTATTTTTTCTTTTAGTTTCACTCTGTTCCTTCTCAAGTACACTTTCTAGTTAAGTTTTGTTTTACAGAGTAATGAGCCACTCTCCTTCAAGGCGTTAGTTTTGTTTCTCTGTTCTCAGACTGGTGTTAGAGAATTGATACCTCAGCCTAGCCACATCCTTTTTTTCATCTTTTGTTAAATCACCGTGTCTGTTTCCGTCCATCTCCACCATATGCCATATGTACGGCTGCTCTTATTTCACTCATAAATGACCCCACGCAGGAAAACAACCCCAACAGTGACTTGAAACAAATGAAAGAAGGAAAATCAGCCAAACTCTATCCTCATTCACAGGAACAGAGTTCAAGTTATTTACAGTAGTGTAAAACATATCTGTGTGTCTTTGTGCAGCTCGCATCACTCAGCTCGTTCGGGGGTTTTCCGGTACGTGGAAACAGTCGGTTGAGTCGATGAGTCAGGACGTCATGAGGTCCTTCACTAATTTTAAAAATGGGACCAGCATCATACAGGTGAGCCAGAGCGCAGGCATGTCACACAATTGTACACAACAGCATTTCCCTCTTAGTACTGCTTTCTGATCACCGTGAAGTAGAACCGCAGCACTAGTATGGGACGGTCAATTAATCTCTTTGGAAACCTCCGCCTTAGCATTTCTCTGTCTTTTCCTATATGCTTTTTCAAGCCAGGACCGATTCCCCTTCACTTTTTATCATGCCATGCTTGACGGTACAGAAGTGGCATGTGGGTTGAATTCACCACTGCTCTTGTCACTCAGCTGATTCTACCATGTCTGCTTGATGTAAGGGCTCAGCAATGCTTCCTCTATTTGGTTTGAATTCATTATGAGGCAGAACAACAGTGTGAAAAGGCCCTTTGTGAGATGACTCAAAAATTTCTTGTGGGAAAAGACAAAACAACTTGAAGCAAATGCTGATGCTGGACAAGGTGTAAAATCCCCACAAACGGATAGAAAACAGTCACAAAACCACACAGGGAGGCGTTCAGTTCTAACAAAAAGAAACACAAAAATGACCAAGAGGGGACACAAGATGGCTGCAAATGACAGCAGAGATGTAAAATCACCACAAAAAGATAGACGTTGGTGTTGATTCTCAGTCATCCAGGTTATGGCAATCCAAGGACCTGGAATAAAAGCAGCTAAACTTCTACTTCTTGGTTCTTGAAGACGTTTCAGCTCTCATCCAAAAGGATTCCTCAGCTCTCACTGACCAGAGGGAAGTTTGTGACGGTCACATATATCACTGACTCTATACACAAGAAGTAGAGGTCTCCATTAGCTGTGTGGACAACAACATCAAGTTCACTTGGGAGGAAGCGAAAGACAACAAGTCGTCTTCTTTTGAACTATGCAGTGCACATTGAGGAGGATGGAAGCCTTAACACTACAGTTTATCAGAAACAAACACAGACCAATATGTAGTTTTTGGTACATCTCAAACCCAACATCTCAGAGAGAAGCTGGTTCATCAAAAGGACAAAACACACTGACACGGGCAGAGAGGCTTTGTTTATGCATTGCAGTGTCCAGGGGCCCGTTCTCCGTAAGTCGCTAACTCAGTTAGCTGGATTTGATTGTTGACGATTTGGCATGATCTTGGATTGT
>JAPMNP010640704.1:0-12235 GCA_029874935.1 Atherina boyeri | reverse complement strand
CGGTTAACTCCACAGAGCTGACTTTTTTCCAATATTTCCGGCAAGTGTTCTCACTCTGACCAATCACAAGGGAGTACTTCCGCGTCTCTGCGTTGTCGGGCTGCATGTCAACTCCGAAGAGGTGTGCGTCAAACCTCTGCGGACCTACGCAGAGGCTACAGCGGTTACGGCGCACCCTATGCGAGGGGAGACGACACAGAAGTGTAAACCGTCCTTTACCTAGGACACTCCTCATACAGAGAGGGACTGGGCCTATCCTCTTTCCATGCGATTGTCTCCCCTGTGCTCAATTTCTCATTTCTAACCAGAATTTGAGCATCTCTGCCATCTGTTGCCTTTTGTATGTATGAATTCTGAGAAAGGACTACAGTTCTGCCATGAGCCCCCTCCTTTCTACAGTGGTGCATGTACAGATCTCCCAAAATCGGCAAAGAGAAAAAGGTGGAAAAGAAGAGAGTTACAATCCTGAACAGGGAAGCAGAGATTCTAGTTTTGTAATCTGTGCCCACTGATCAGTTTAAGGTAACAGCATTGCTTTTAAGTTCAATTAAGTTTCCCCCACCTAGTTTCATATCAATATGAAATAGTCAACAGTTAAGGAGATGCATGCACATTTGTTTGAAAAAGTACACGGTCCTATTAAAACAAAAACTTACATGCCATTAAAGAGTAATGTCATCGACACTTACTTTTCTGTCTTGTAGAAAATTGCACATCCGTCCACATGTTTGCGATCAGACTCTGACATAGTTCTAGCTCGTGACTTTGGACTGAAGAACCCGTCATATCCTTGCTCTTTAAGCTCAGGTAAGAAGAAATTGTAGTACTGCTCCGTCTCAACTTCCTGTAAATTAACAAAATATCAGTGGCAAGTAAGAAATAAGAAAACCAGAGATTTGTGCAACATAACATCAACAAATAAACAATCTTGGAAACAAAGATATTTCTGTTTCCAAAAAGTTATTAATAGGCCAAGGGAGATGATACACCTCCCGATGAAATCAGACACACCAGCTTTTAAACCTTTTCCTGTTCTGGCTGGAATCATCTTTGACACAAAGAACCTAACCATTTTAAATGTGGATTCATCTGATGATACAACAGTTGATTTTATGGCTTCCTTTTTGTGTAATACAGCTTCAGGTTGCATTTTTGAATGCAGTGAAATTGCAAGCTACACTGATCCTAGTGGGATGACATTTTGTCCTGCTGTGCGCTTCAAGTGTATCCCACAGTGATTTGATTTAATTCAATAAAAAAGGAGGAAAACAATTTTCATAAAACAAATTATATTACAGGCCAAGAAGGAGCAAAAGCCCTCTTTCACCAAACATCTTAAAGTAATGAAATTATCCACAAAGTTAGAAGTTATTCATGGTTAGTAGTCATTTTTTAAAGTGATATTTATGCAGTTCTGCTGGTCAGTTTACATTTCATACTCCGCCAGAAACTGTGCATAATCAACCTTTTATAAAATTAAAAGTTATTATTATTGATTCAGAAATTATTATTGATTCAGAAATTATTATTATTATTAATCAAGATTTCTTTGATTCCCTGAAATAGTGAAATATAAGCTTCCCTGCAAAGAAAAGTGGTGTGGCTGTTGCTGCATCACCAAACAGCCTGTTTTCAGAAAGCCAAAAAGCATAAAGACAAGCTGGTCAATCATTTTTAAGAGATAACCAAATATTACAGCATTTGACTAAAACTATATGTTACATAATGACTACATTCCTTTCATATAGGTCCTATACCAGCATCATCCTGCTTAAACTTACAGCAGCTGGAGCATAGCCCAGTGAGCACCGAGCAGATTTACAACACAGGTCTGACACAGATGCAGACAAGCATGGCAACAGGCCATTTAGAAAATCAATAAATAACTTTATATGCAAATCTCTGGGTTGGAAGAACATGCCAATTGTACAAAGAAAGACTGAAGCCAGCCACAAAAATTGGACCAAGGACCTTCAGCTTTCATGCAACAGTCCTGAATGCTATAACAAAGTGCAATCCAAGAGCATATTTCCAGAAAATATTGGAAGATGATTTGTTTAAATCTACCTAGAAAATGCATACAAGACATGGATTTTCCAATAATCATATTTTTTCTGAAAAATAAGACTAATTTGATCATTTAGCAGCCATAGCAGGAAAAAAAAAGTGAAAGTTCTTGACCAACTACCTTAGTCTCCTGAACTAATAATCATCAAGTCAGTTAGTGGAAATTAAAAAATGCAGTTAATACAAGATCAGCCAAGAATTTACTTTATCATTTAATTAAATGTAATCTTATCTAATCTGTTTCTTTCCTGTTTTCTTTATAAAAAACACATGTAAAGAGTTTACAGATTTTCTAAATATACATTCAGTTAAATTCAAAGAAACCCAAATTCGACTCAGTGCTTGATTTTGTTGATATAGCACCTTCATTTAACAACAATACATGACTTGCACAGGGGGAGAAACTTGGGGAACAGGATTAAAAGTGGCTCAAAGCTTTTAGGTGTTGTATAAAAAAAAGGTAATATAGCTTTCATACTGGCCCCTTTACAGAAATGCAAAAACTGCAACAAAACTAACAAAGTTGTCTGAACCTCGTGATTTTAGCTCACACAGAAAACATGACTTTTATGAGCAGCTAAACTCACATTTTGATTATCATCACTGCAATCCGGCTCCAGAAAAGCATGGATGGATTGTTACCAAAGCATAAAACTAGGCTAACTGGAATAACACTACTGTTACAAAAAACTATCATTGTATGAATTTTAATGAACAGCAGCATTAGTTATCTTTCAATGCAACAATGTGTCTTATGCTTGAAAGTAGACATTAATAATAGATAGAAAAGTCACTATTTTTGCCCATACTGAAAGAAATCTCTTGTCACCTGTGTGTTTTCTAAAACAAAAGGGTTTGTCTGGAAAGAAAAACTATTAGCCTATTTTCATTGAAGCAAAATGAACCCATAAGAAATAAATCTGCCCTTGTCATAGGTCAAATTTGAAAAATAGTGTCCTGTTTTTCAAGTTTGTTTGGCTGATTGATTAATAAATCAATCCAATAATAATTTCCTAAGAGTAAATTGAAACTTATTCTTATCATCTATTCCTCAAAAATAAGATGTTTTCACACAGTTCATTCTCCAAATACTAACATAATGCGTCACAACAGGAGCAATAAGTCCATCATTATTGGATTATGCAGCAGTTTAGTTGTTGCATTAGGTGTAACCGTTTGGCAAAAACATCCAACTATCCACACAAAGTTTTGTTTCATTTTCAAAATCTTTCACTTAAATTCAAGTATCAAAAGCCGAATTCATGATAGGATATCTCTCACCTGCAAACTGATTATGTCTGCATTGCAGCCCAGGATCTCCTGCATGATGGATTTCTTCCTGTACTCCCAGTTCAAAGCCCATGATGGACAGTAGCCATATAGCTGTCGTGTGGCATACTTATCACACAGCACATTGTAGCACATCACAGAGAACAAAGCTGAGGAGAAAGATAGACAAAAGAAATGCCGTTCATTCAATTTTTTTTGGCAAGTCTTTTCTTTAGTTAAATCGCAATGATTTTTGATACATAAACACAGAGGTTCCAATATTTCAAGATTTTTGCTCACTGTCACAAAAATGCATATCAATAAATCATAACTACTTTTGTCTATTAAACTCAAAATATACATCTTTCAAAGATGTAAGAACAATCAATCTAACCCTAACCCTTAAGTTTGGCTGACTAACTGTACATCTGCATCTTAAGTTGGAGTTTCTCCATTTAACAATTTGTGAAATATCCAAAGTACTCCCAAACAGGGTTTGTAAGATTGTTCTGCAATCAATTTGGGTTCTGAACTCACTGGCATGTTATTTTTCCCCCTGCAAATGATTTACTGGTTTCAGCTTGACATTTAATTCATTGTCAAATTGATTAAAGTGATGTCATGTGACTTCTGCCCATCATACAATCCATTCATTGCAGAAGTCCCAAAAAAAATATCACAGAAGAAACTGGCATTCACTTTAAGCCGTTGTCGCTAAACTGATCATGGCTATGAAAAATAAACCACAATTTAACGCCCCAAGGTAAAGACAAACAACAAAATATCTTTGCACATCATCAATACCTGAAGGATGTGTTCGGTCTGGTTCCTGGAGTGATATCCATGACCGGGCTGGGGGCTGCTCTGTTGGTACTAAGCACAAAAAAGACGATTAAATATGGATATTTGCATTGCTTTAAGTGACAAACGGTGACTTCAATAACAGGTAATAGAAAGGCTGTCAATTTTCTATTTCATCTCTGGTTTTTAGGCTGCAGTTACTAAAGGTCTAGAGTTAGCTAAAACAACGCTTCTAACTTTATCATAGCAAAAGCACGATATTTCCCATGTTCCATATGAGAAAACAGCAAAGCTGTATCAAGTTTTATTCATGGCAGATCATGTCGTCTTCGCAACTTTTAACAGTGTTCTCGCATATCGCATGTTTTCCTGTCATCTTGCAGCCCTAATACTCACTGCGCTTGATAGCCCCTGCCAGATTGTCTAACAAGTAGCTGAGCAATCTCCGTGTGCCATCAGGTTCCTGGTAGAGGCTCATAATTTCTTGTGCAAGTGGGTTTCCTGGTTAAGAAAGAGTAAATCAGTCTGAATCACTAAGAGAATGATGGGATTTTGAGGCTAACTGGGCCACAAAAAACCACTGACACGCCACCCACTCACCTTTTAACCCCAGTGTTTGTAACTGAAAGAGTTTTCCCAATTCAAATGGCAGAACCCGCAACTGGTTGTTATTTAAAAGCAATTCCCTGCACAGATCAAATAACACATCATCAGAAACAACCACGCATTTACCTTCCAAAACAATTACCAAATTGCTTTTATCGCGACTGTGACATTTTTACATTATACTAAAAAGGTTCTGATAGATTAAAACAGAAGAAATACAGAGTGACATAAAAAGACATTGGATTGATCCGTTTTGTTTTCCGAACTGATGTATGGCTGCTACTTAACTCCGTTGAACACCAACTAAAATGTAGAGCCCAAAATCACAGACCTGAGAGACACCATGTTGCCGAGCTCTGCCGGCAGGCTCCTGATCTTATTGGATGAGAGATCCAGGTACACCAAGTTGTGTAGTTTGGCAATGTCTGGCGGGATGCGTGACAGTGAGTTGTCACTGAGGTGCAGGGCAGTGAGGTGGGTAAGAGACCACAGAGCTGTGCTGAGACTCTTTACTCTGCCTGCAGAAACAGTGAGAAACAAATACAGAAGTATAAGTTTCACAATCCAACCCTGTTTTTTCTTTGAGAAAAAAAAAAAAGGAAATTAACAAATCTGTCCTTTTTTTTCCTCTCACTGGTAACTGAGCATGAAACCAACAAAATCAAAGCAACACACTTCCAGGACGTGTGATGTCATGTAAATAAAATCAAATCAAAATTATCCCTCCAACTTGCTTTGTTTTTGCTCAATGTAGATTAGAAATGGAAATTGAACTATTGTAAACAGAAAAAGAAATAAATTTATAGAGAAATTGTAGGAATCATGAGGGTTAAAAAACAAAAAAAACACACACACTTAAAAAGCCACCAACAAAAGTTGTTTTACGATTCCGTCTCAACCCACAACTTTAAAATATGAATCAAATAAAAGCATTGTGTAATTTTGGCAAAAATCAATCTGTCTTTTTTTTTTTTAAATACCAAATAGCACACTGAGCTAGTTGCTACATATTGCTCAGAATCTCTGTTCCATTAATAAGGAGCAGCAATAAATTCATCAGGAAAAGCAGCTCGTCCTGTCTTCAAAGTAGAGTCTGGCTGCACTTCCACAACGTTGGGGAGGAAAGTGAACCAGACATGACTCATTTATTATAGAAAGCTTTAAAATAAAATGAGTAGAGTACTTTAGAAGAGCAAAAGCATCCAAGCTCACATCAACCGTGATCTCCTACCAGTGAAATAAGTTGAAGTAGAAAAATTTAGCTATTGCCCAATTTAGCACTTTAACCAACACCTGAGAATTCTTAACAGGCAATAAAATAAGCTGTTCCTTGATGTATCTTGTAAGACCTTAGTCTATGCAACATTAAAACAGAGGATTTGGTTTTTGAAAAATAAGCAAAATCATGTCATACCCTGGCATATTTCCTTTTTAAAAAGGGGGAAAAGAAATGTTAAATTCAGCTTTACTTAAGGCAAAGACTTAAACTGCTTATATATGAAGTGGTATTTGTATAAATCAGTTTATGTAATGTTTTTGAAAATAAAAAGAACACATGCATGTTACTGTTTTTAACCTTACACCTACTTCTTTGTATACTTGCATAAAATCTTAATTAAATGTCGTTTTGTACAGTTTTTCCTCTGTTTCTTTCTTAAAAAAGGGGGAATGATATTAAAATAATCACATAATCCATATGAGAATATTGTGCGATTACAATGGTACTGTGATTTGGCTAGAGCATCAAGTCACTTAACCCTGCATGTGAAATAATTGTTTACTTTTATTTATCTAATTAGGGGCCTTCATTCCTCCTCACTTTTTAGCTTTTGCAAATTATTTTCTAAGCTTTAAGCAGAAAACATTACACTGTAAAATTTTTCCCAGTATCAAGAATGCCTTGTATGAACCACAAAAACAGAAAGGAGAGAAAAAAAAAACGTGTTTCCTATAAATGCACAGGCTCGTTGACAATACTCACCACTGATTTCCAGCTCAGCCCAGTATGACTTCTTCCCATTTGCTGCCTCCTCGCTGGACATAATTGTGTACATCCGCCTGGGATCCGGCGGGTCATATTTTTCCTTGGGCATTCCTATTACACTATAGAGATCGTTTTGATTTAAAAAACAAAAATACAAATAAAATATGTTTTTAAAACAAGTTACCCGTACACACTTTAACATGTCTGCCAATATAACCATACTTCCGACGCATGTCGTAAGTTTGGCCTGAAACTGTGACGCTCTGTATCAGGAGATTAGCGAGGACGCAACCAGCTCATCAATTAACTGCACTGACAATTCTTTTCTAGAAGCAACCAATGTGCCAAAATGTCTTTTCGAGCGTTTTAAAAGTAATTATGATCAACAGCGTATCTTATGGACGACCATTTATGAACCAAAACCTTTCAACTGCTTCCTGTGAAGACTGATTTTATTATTGTTACATAAGTTTATAACATAAAATCCATCACTGTAGAGACAGTATCTGTAGGTCATACTTGAAAAAGTATTCTGTTTTCAACTATGAGCATCTTCAATTGATAAAAAATTAAAACTACGCTTTGAAAATCAGAAATAAATAAAGCGAGTGTTCTTCTATGTTGGCTAACTGATTAGCCTAGCTTAACCTAAATTGGCAGCTATTGAACTACAAACAACACCGCTTAATCATTAACCAGCTCGCTCGCCAAACACAACATAGATACATGAGGTTGGTGACATTTGTTAGTTAACTGGCCCTGACGTGCTTCCAAAACAGGTTTGCACGATAAGCTAGTTGGTATTAAAAAGGATAATGAACACTTGTTTACATAATGGCAAAGCACAGAATTGCGCATAAACACAAGGCCACGAATCAGCGCATTACTTAGCTGTCGCTAGCTAGCTTTTAGTAACAGGAATGTCTATCACGGATATCAACAGCGAGCAACAGAGCACGCACAAAGCCCCACATTGCTGAACTTGCAAACAATTACGAGCGATTTAGCTTAGCTTGGGTTAGCCTGCTAGCTAAAAAGCTAACAGATCCCAATTATTTGAAGCTGACCAACCTACTATTCAAAATGGTCCTACTTGGTAAAAATGAAGGAAGTGCTTTATACATCGAAGGCGCTGTATAACCAAATGAGTGGGAACTCGTTATATGTAATAGAGTGATTTCATTTTTACCTGCAAGAGCATACCAAATCGCGAGGACGACTGCGTGTTCTCTTTTGTTTTCTAGCTACTTCTTCCCCGTTTCCGCTGCTGTATCATGGCGACTGTAAGGGTTTTTCTTTTTTTTCACCCTCTGTCGATGACAGCGCCGCCGCATCCTATTGGTCAGCGTCTGCAAGGTCCAACAGCTGGTAACCACAGTAAATAAAATCTTACAGATGAATGATGAATGGATACCATAGATTGATTTGCTGTGTTTTGTTTTAAAAAATATGCACAACTAGCAGAATAACTACTTTATCAAACATGGTGTTTTTAGTCTGTCAAGGCAATAATGTACTGGTTTAATGTAATATGTGCCAAGTAGAGATTATGCTTTATAGAAAAATAGTTATATAGGCCTATAATTGTTTTGGGGTTTTTTTGTCTTTCTGTTTTTCTTTGGTTGAGACAATAATTGAGACAAGGTTTATTGTATCAAATGAACTCAAATGTATTTTGAGGTCATTCAAACCATCGAAGCAATGTATTTTTAAAAACAACAACTTTACACAACAAAATTAGATTCCATGAAATATTACAATGCTGAAAAGTTCACTGTAAAATAATAATAACAATAATAATTTTTAATAAAAGGAGCAAAACGTTTTTGATTCAACACTGACAGACATCCAGCAGGTGATCCTGCAAATATGTTAGGGACTCTTCTACGTGAAGTGGTAAAGGTTGGCCAAGATCAGCCCGGGATCTGGACAGGAAAGCCTCCACAGCTTCTCGAACAGCAGGCTTCGATACCACATCTTCTGGCTTGTAGACTAAAGTGCCAACTTTACCCCTTTGTTCAGTATTGTAGCTGCACAGATACCCTGCGGATAACAAATAATATGCTGAGAGTTGGAAGAGTACTGCACAGTACTGTAGTTTTACTTGCAGTTTAAACAAATACAAAAAAAAAAGAAAAGAAAACAAGGTCAGCAGCACCCTATAATGACAAAAATATTTAACCATGTAATCAAATCTGTGTGGTTGTTACTTTATCTTTAAAAATAATAATAATAATAATGCATTTTATTTATAAAGCATTTTACATTTGTGAAACAAATCTCAAAGTAAACACTAAAAATAAGTACAAATCTTAATAAATAAAAGTCTGTTATACAATCCAGATTTAGATAAAACGCTTTTCTAATAATTATGTCACAACACATTTTAAAAACAAGACCGAGTCTAAAGTTCCCAACAAGTATTTGTTTCATTGTTATGGGACAGACTAATTTTTCCACTAAATCTACCTAAAATTATAAGACAACATTTCACTATCACAGCTGTGTGAAGGTATTAACCAGCAGCTCACCTTTCATCGCTCTGTTATAGCTGAGTAACAACATCCAGAGGAGATGAATCAATTCTTCCCACTTCTGCCATCTTTCAGTACCATCCTGTCAAACACATTTGGAAATCAGGTATACGCAACTTATGCCTATTTATGCTAGTTTGTTTTTTTTGTTTTTTTTCCCCCAAAGCCAAATAAAAAAGACAAACATTCTCTTAGAAATATCAATAAATGATCTGTCTTTAAAACAAAAACAGAAGGAGAATTTTAATATTACTGTGAAGAATCAGTGAGGAAGTCAACAGTTAAAGGTGTTACAGAGGATTTTTCTTTTTTTGAAAAAATTTAAATCTTTGCTAAAACCTACTGAAGAGATATGTAGCAGGCCCATACTTATGAAAAAAAAAAAAAAAAGGAAANAGCCAATAGATAACGACCGCTAGCCGTGCAATATTGGTCGTTGGTACATCAATCAACCTCTCTATTTTTTTAGTAATAGGGGGAGGCTTTTCATAGGAGGATAGATGGGGGAGGAGGCGGTCTCATGTGCATGCATCATTTGAAAAGGATTCTAACCGTCCTGGAAAATCCGCTGTACCACCTTTAAGATAATAGATTAAGACCAGATAAACAAGTCTGATAATCACCATAGGATCTGGTGCCAGAGTGCAGTTCTTAAGAAAGTGTAGCAGCAGGCTGAGCGACATGGGCAGAGGGATTTTCTTTGGACACGCATAGTCCAGCAGATGTTCCAACAGCTTACATCTCAGCAGCTTGCTCTGTAGGCTCTCCAGCAATAACATCCTGCATACCAGAAACAGATCAATTAAAGAAGTTTAAACTACTGTTGAAAAGAGGCACTGCACTACTGGGATAATTACACAATTACAGCTTTTCTGTCCAACTTTGAATAATTTCACTGATACATTTAGCTACTTAACCCTCGTGGGCCCTTAGTGGGTCAAAAAGACCCACGTCCTGCGATGAGTCTGGGGACCCCGGTACGAGCCGCGAGCAGGTCCGGGACCAGGTCCGGGGTCGGGGCAGAGGCAGGGGTAGGGGCCGGGGCCGGGCTCGTGGCCAATACCGGGGATCCCGGACCTGCTCGCGGTTCGTACCGGGGTCCCCAGACGCATCGCAGGACGTGGGTCTTTTTGACCCACTAAGGGCCCACGAGGGTTAATGCATATTTAATGTATTAATATTAAATAATTTACACTGTATTTTAATACAACTTGTTAAAATAGTACGGAAGACAGTTATTAAATTTTACAGACTTATATCGTATGGAATATTTAATCAAAAGTAGAAAAATAAAACGTATTCAATCAACTTAACTTTTGAATCAACTTTCATACTATACGCATGTTTGAACAAGATATTAAATGTCTAAGTAGTGAATTGAAAATCTTAATATTTGTGTGAAATATTACTAAATGCCATGTGATACCCCCTCCAACACACACCAGCATTCCTGAACTAGACTAAATATTCTAGATCAACTCAGTAATCATGTTCCCTCTCCTCCTCACCTGTGTGCTCGTAGAGGCTCGTGGCTAAGCAGCATATGGAAAAGCTCCTGGGAGAGCTTGCCAGAGTTCAGGGCAGGAGAGCGGTCCACTTCCAGAGCAAGAGACAGCATCCTTTGGAGGACGGATACTATTCTGCAAGGGACACAGTGGCAAAAAAATTAAACAAAAGACAGACATACAACTGGAAAGTAACATATGTTATATTATGGTCTCCTTCTGCTCAAGCTAACAACTAAATCCTTTCTTTGTCATTCACCTTATTTGTTCATTTCTCTCTCTGATGGTTTCTTGACTCTCTCCTTTTTCTGTTGACTTCATGATGGCAGAAAACAGCCATTGGATAACATCCCTGTAAACAGAAATAGTGATAATATCTTAAGAAATCATTGATTTGATAAAATACACAAATAATATCCATGAAATGGGGGGAGGGATGTGATATGTGCTTGGATCACAAGCCAAGTATATACATTTTGAGGAGTTTGTAGCACCAATATTAACTCTGGTTTTGACAAACATGCAGTACATTTATTTATACATATCTATTCACACATTTCTCTATTTATATTTTAATTTATTTATATATTCTAGATTTTTAATGATGCTAAGTGTCATGGAGCTTCAATTTCCCAGAGGGAACATCCCAAAGGGATTAATAAAGTTGTCTGAATCGGAATCTGAATACATATTACTACAAAACAGGAGACCAATGTAGTAGTGGATGCCAGTGGCAGAGTCACCACAGTGATTTAAAAGTTATTTTACTTGTACTTTATTTTAATTTTACTTTCAGCAGAAACTCTTCGTACTCAGCTTATCGGAGTATTTTGTTTTATACCCGGACATGTTAGAGACTGTGTTGATGACATTAAATTCCATTGCCTTTATGTAGGAATAAAATATATGGTTAATTTAAAGACCACATCATTCAAACTCTGACTAAAGCCTGTTACATATAATACTCCATGAGAAGCGAGAAATTTGTTCTTGTTCTCGAGGCCGCAAGAATCAGCATGTCATTTCATACTTCCAGAGAAACCTCCTCACCAAAGTCCTCATAAGGCCCCCACTGCAGTATACGTCACGCAGTACGATATTGGTTGATAGATGGCAGCAACACACGATCATTGCATCTAGATGGTCAAAGCCGCAGAAGTGTGTGTCTTTATATGTTTTTAGGGGCGTATCGTAAAGATTGTTATACTTCCTCACTGCTGTGGCCAGTTGTTCATCAAAGTCATCCATCGTTTACGTAAACGGGAAATGTCGACGTTGGGCTTCCACCCAGCAAAAAAAAGAAAACTTGGCTTCCGGCTACTTCATATTACCACGTCCCTCAAGTTTCTCACCAATCACGCAATACTTCACAGAGGCCCCACGAGAATAAAGTTCTGCTCAGATGAAGGGTCGACAATAGGCCACAAAATGTCGCCGAACAGGTCCGCGAGAACAAAATGGCGTAATTT
>JAPMNP010640694.1:1899-13492 GCA_029874935.1 Atherina boyeri | reverse complement strand
TAATTTTCAGTAAAGTGGTCTTAAAAATGTCTTAAAAAGGTCTTAAATTTGGGGCGGTCAAACCTGGGGAAACCCTCGTATAAATCCCTTTCCTCTTTTCATAATTGAACATGAGGCTGTGCGAAGACTGATATTTGTGTCTGTATCCGCTCAGGGCATGGCGAAAATTGAGAGATGTATTGCAGAGTTGGCTGCAGACGAGTGGCAATGATGACCAAATGGAAAAAAATGCAGTTTGTGAAGAGTTGAAAGAGGTAATGACACAAGTAATCATTCTTAATTATGTGAATGTGAAAACAACAAAACACAAATGCATGCAATTTGTGTTTGAGCAGTTGATATATGGAGAGAAAAAATGTATATTACCCAACACTAGAAAAACATACATTTTTAAACATGATGCGGTTCATTGTCCAAATCAGTATTTTAGAAAGATATTTGAATTTCTTCAAATTTATGCATCAGCTTATTTAAATCTGTAAAGCAGTTGGTCGTCTCAGTTTATACATTTCTCTGTTCCAGCATTTTTCCGTGTGTTGCATGAGTCAAAATGATTTTCATTTCAACCAGCTGATATGGTTTGTTTTGGGTTTTTTTGTTTAGTTTATCCTTTTTTTTAATGAAATATAATTTAAGCCATTTGCAACTCAGTTTCAACTTTTTGGTAGAAAATACATTTTGTACATTTTTATACAAGTATTTTTGATCGTTGAAGTTTTTTTGTGATTGTAAAAGGTGTTGTTTCCCTCTGCACTTGACTGGCATGAGCTTCAGTATAAAAATTGTATAAAGGAACTGCACCTCTGAAAGTGTGGTGAGGCTTGCACGGGACTCTGCTCCTGCTTCAGCTGTTCAGCAAGCTCACCTTTGTACCTCCTGTGTTTAAAACTTTGATAACTTTTTTATTGCTATTGTTCTGCATTATAATGTTTTTAACTATTTATTCAGTTTCCTTTGTGTTGCTGTCCTTGAACTCAGTTATTTAAAAAAACAAAAACAAACCTCTGTAGTCAGTGACTGTGAGCAATGAGAGGTCCTGGTTGTGAGAACATTTCCCAGAAATAACTTGAGATACTATCACCAATTAATTAAGTGGATATCATCACAGACACAGCATGTTTTTGTTATTATTTCAATTAAAAAAGTTCTTTGTCTGATTCTCACGTTGACAGCTGGAAGAGCGCATCCTCAGACTGTCCACTGAGCTGGAAAAACGGAAACCAACAATGCTCCTCCATGCAAAGAGAATCCAACATTTACAGTCCGTCATCCGTGTCTCAGGAGTTCATTCTCTCTGTTGAAAAGCTAAGGACATTGAACCCCATAACTATGTGTTTACAACATAACATGAGCATGAAATCGTCACCTGCTGTCCATTTGAACTGCTGTCCCTCTGCCTCTATCACAGTTTCCTAAAAGGGTGTGAACATGTATAGTGAATGAGTAAGTAATTCCGCTACTGCATAATTTAATGCAAACTTAATACTTTTGACGGAACTTTTGATCCTTAACAGCACTTCACAACTTTCTTCCCAACCAATTATCTTAACATCCTGGTTATACTTGTTAAATGTCATGGGAAATGTCGTTAAATTAACTAAATATTCAAAAACACTAAAGCCAAGTACTTTAAAGTTGCTTCCCCCTCTACAATTCCATTTCATTTTTTTAAACGTTGGCTAGGGGTCCTCCTTGTGACAGATGGTGCTAAATATTTTCCATATGTGTGTAAAAAGTGACATAACTGTTTTCAAAAGAGTTGCCCTTGCGCAATAGGTTTTCTGTTTCCCCATTTGTGCAAGTGCCTCATACACTTAGAAATCTATGCAGGAAAACCTGGTATTTCAGACTCAGGGAGAGGACAGCAGTCTGTTGCTGTCTGCAGATTGTACAGGACTTATTTTCTGAGTCTTTGATCCAAAGCAGGTCAGAATGCGAGTTAATCCTGTCTTACTCTTTGTGGTATTTGCCTACTGCACCAGGGGTAAGCATTGTTACTCAGTTATTTATTTGCAATACTGTGCTAATGTCTAGCTTCAGTCTTGTGATGATTAATCATTTTGCTTTATATCTACATTTTTTGCAGTCTCTCTGGAACTTTTCTTTTTAAAATGGATTTAAACTATTAAAATATTGTCTTTTCAGTTAACTAAAAGTTGGATTCTGATGTTTCTTGTTTGTTTTTTTCTAATTAAACACAAATGTATGAAAAGTTTTTATCTTCCTAAAGCACAAATATGCATGAAATGATTTAGCCATTTAAAGGAAAGCATGCACATCCATCCTCTGACTGGCTTGTGTGGACCATTTAAACTGTTGGCAGCCAAGAAGATGCGCTGGTGCACAGTCTCAGATCCTGAACAGAGGAAGTGTGCAGAGCTATCAAAAGCTCTGGTGGCCGTACTACCGCCAGCTGCATTGTCAGCTTTTGCCAGACTGTCATGCATACGAGCATCCAGCACAGCTGAATGCATTGACAGAATCAAGGTGAGTGAACCTGGAAGGTTGAATATACAGAGTATATTATATATAAAGAGTTTTACAAAAAGTAGAATGTGGTTGTGATGAATTATCACTCATTCCATTAAGAAAAAAACTAGATCAACATGGCACGAAGAAAAAAACATTTTTGGATTTTTTCTTTTATTTTAAATCGTAATATCAAACATGACAGTATGAGTAACATAATGGTGCCGCTTTCAGGCTTACATGTAAATATTTTAAACTGACACTGCTTTGATTTCTTTACATCTTTTTGGGGAAGGTTGAAGAAAGTGCCCACTTTAAGAAGCAAAATGAAAACTTTGATTTATTTCAGGCTAATCGTGCTGATATTGTGACTGTAGATGCAGGGGAAGTTTATTCTGCAGTAAAGCAGTTTGATCTTGTTGCCATTGCCAAAGAGATATACAGTGATGGTAGGTCTACTTCATATTTCTCTCACACTTCCTTATGTCTGCTCGGCAGGGACATCTGAGAGGTCTGTTTATGTTTATGTGCAGGAGGCTGCATTCTGTCTGTAGCTGTGGTGACAAACAGCAGTTTGGACATTCGATCCATGCAGGGCCTCAGGAGCTGTCACAGCGGGGTTCGATGGACAGCTGGATGGAGCCTCCCGCTCGGCTTCCTGCTGTCCAAAAACTACCTGACCTGGTCCAAAGAGCATCCTCTCAGTCAGGGTACTTACACTGTTGGCACTTTGAACTCAGCTTCGTCTCTGTGATATCTCTTTTCTGTTTTTTCAGTCCACTGACTTGTTTTTCTCCTATTGGGTAGATGTCAGTGCCTTCTTTAATGCCAGCTGTATTCCTGGAGCTGCTGCCATGGCGCCTCCTCTGTGCGCCCTGTGCCAAGGCCAGAAATCTTACATTCGCCAGAAGAATTACCACTGTGAGACATCTCACAACGAGCCTTTCTACAGCAACCATGGAGCCCTCAAGTCAGACCTAACAAAGCATGATTTCATTTCAGTTTAACATGAAAGGTGAAAATGAAAATAAGAGTGAATATTTTTTGGTCCGTCACAGATGTCTCAGGAGTGGGGCAGGGGATGTTGCATTTGTTGACCATTTAACTCTTGAAAGTATTGAAGGTAAGTGATATAAAAGTAGGACAAAAAATAAGAATTTGTGTTCAGTCGATTGTTTTTCCCATTTAATAATACATTGTTGGAAAGCCCGATTGGTCACCTTTCATGACGAGGTATAACTTGTAAGGACTCCCTGCTGCAAAATTCAGTAGAATACCATTAAAAAAAAAACATAGGAACCAATAGGTTCATGATGGTCCATTAGAAAAATCCATTAGGTCCCATTAGGATACATCATTAGGACATACTGGTTCCATTAGGGTTAGGGTTATGACTCAAACATATATTTAATGAGCAGGCTGACAACGTAGCAGCTCACAGTGGGTGCATCTATAAGCCTATAGCAAATATTTTTGGAAGTTTAACATTTTTATTTTAATTAGAATGCAGTTCCGTGCACTATATGCACCTGCATATAGTACATTTAAACCTGCAGTTTAAATAAGTTATCATTAAATGGTCCTGATATATTACAAGAAAATAACAAATGTTCATTTCAAATGCAACAGTAGGCCAAGTTTCGCCAGGATATTCTCATTTCAAAAGCTCTTCAAAGACAGTAGAAGCCCATACCTAATCTTATTGTTTACATTTTGGGTCATTATGTGATGCAATCTTCCAATCATAGGGAGGGGTGTTCCAAATTTGTGTGGATATTTTTTTGGGCCTATTTTGGCCATTTCTGGCAATTTCTTACATAAAGCTTCATTAAAGACTTAGAAACCATTACACTCCTACCATTCAATTTCCAGTAGGAAACATAAGACTGCACCATTAAGACTCCAGTGGAAGTTTTACAGGAGCTATAGGACTCCAGTGCCATTAAATTCATTTAGGATGCAGTAGCCTCCTATAGGAACCATTAGAGACCATTAGATCAAACACAGTAGTTGACCATCAACAGCTCACAGCAAAGTGGGATCAGCATAAGGAGGAGGTTCCAAGCTGTTGTGGCTGCAGATGGATATTCCACATGCTGCTGAGGTTCTTAGAATAAAATAATTTTTGTGTTTTCCTTATTACTTGCGTGGGATTTGGCACATTTTTGGTGGGGGCACTCCCCACATGTTTAGCTATGTTGCTCATTCCACAGAAGCACAATCCTTGCAAGTTATATTACGTGACAAATCAGGTTTTCCAAGGACACCAAGAGGTGTTATTAAAGGAGTGAAATAATCAACCAAACTCAGAAGTTACATTTCTGGATGCAGCAGCAGACTGCTCAGCAAAAATGGTTTTTCAAAGTACTCCCAGGCTCATCTAGTTATTTTGATCATGGTGGCATGATGGTTTTTCTACATTTCTGGAAAAAAAAAATGAAAATCCTTTTCTGAAAATAGGGCCTGTGTACGAGGTTTATAATCAGCTTGATCCTGAACTGAAAAACACCCCTAAGATTAACCGATTCTACTGAAAATCTGTCTTTTTTCTTACTATTAATTTAATCTGTTCTTTCAGAGGGAGAGCGAGACAGGTTCAGGTTACTGTGTACTGATGGCACACAAGCTCCTCTCAGCCGCTACAGAAGCTGTAATCTTGGTCGTGGTCCTGGAGGGGGAATGGTGACGAGACACAATTTTCGCAAGGTTGTTAGAAAATTTGTAATGACCATTCAGGTAAATATTTCCCTCTTATCCACTTTTGCTCTCAAATGTGACAATGTCAATTCTTTTTTATCCAGCTGCCCTTTAGCCACTTTGACATGTTTAAGCATTGTTTTAATGGTTTAATTTAGTTGCTGTTTGGTCGACAAGGAAGAGAGAGGCAGCGCTTCCAACTCTTTAACTCTTTACCTTTTGGAGAGAGCGACCTTCTCTTCAAAGATGTGGTGGATAAACTGGCTGTTCTGCCTGACAACATGGATGTCAGTCAGGTGCTGGGGCTGGATTATGTTGCACTTCTCAAAGGTCTTGGGCATGAGGGTACAGATGCTTTTTTTTTTTTTTTTTTGCTTTTANCTCCATAAAGGATATGGTTTTTATGGCTACTCCGTGTGTGTTTGCAGGTAGCTCCCTGGAGGACAGTGTTGTGCGATGGTGCTGCATCAGCCATGCTGAGCAGAAGAAATGTGAACAGTGGGCCCTCAGCATAAAGTCAGATCCGTTGGTGTGTGTCAGAGCCGTTTCCATGCGTGACTGTATTGAGAAAATCAAAGTAAGTTCTCTAAATAGCAGCGTGTTAAGAATTTTATCTCACTCAGTCAGACACTGTTCTACAAAATGCAACCAACTATATCTTTACCACAGAGAGACGAAGTGGACGCTGTCTCATTGGATGCAACTCATTCATTCATTGCAGGAAAATGTGGTCTTGTCCCCGTGGTGACGGAGTATTATGGTAAGACTGTACTAATGTATAAACCCACAGCGAACAGGTGACTTCAAAATCAGTTAGAGCATTTCCAATGTTCATTCTTGGTAGATCAATTAATCGGTTATGTGATATATACACACAAGTTTAGTTAATTTAATTGAATCCAGTCATCTGTCTGATCACGGCAAATCTGTTTTAGCTCTTGAAATCAATTAAAGCATTTTGATTGGTGTTTGTTGTGTTCTCTTGGATTTTTTCAGGAAAAAAATGTGTTCCTGCTAATGGATTTGCCCACTTAGAGATAGATGGTAAGATTACTTAAACACAACAAAATAAATGGCTTTGTGCAGAATACAGTGATTGTTCCTGATAGGGCAATTGTATTTTTCATTGGAAAATAACACTGTTTGCCCTGTCAGTCTTGCCCTCAGTGGTGGGTATAGCGGTAGCAAAGCGCTCCAGCAAGAACGTGTTCGTGGGAAATCTGGGAGGCCGCCGCTCCTGTCACAGCCACACATACAGCCCTGCAGGCTGGCTGCTGCCATACAGATACACGTTAAGCCTGGAGCATAACAGCAGCTCCCCCTGTGATCCAAACCAAGGTACTGTTTCCTAAAATTTCAAATGAACATATTCACTGCTAATTCAAACTGCTGCTGTACTTCTCACACAATACTGTATTTCAAGCTACAGACTAAACAACAGTTTGCCACTTTGTCTTTTCTTAGTGTACAATGAGGTGTTTTGGAAAGGCTGTCTTCCTGGCTCTGAGGGAAATCTGTGCAAAGTATGTATGGGAGGCACAGGGGAGGCTGCTACTAAACGCTGCACTGACAACCACAATGAGCGCTATTATGGTAACATGGGTGCTTTAAGGTATGTTAGTTTATCATTTTCTCATTTATTTGCAATTTAAAGAAATGATTCAGTGCAATTATAATATATATTTTTTTCTCCTGGTTTAAAGATAGTTGCAGCCAACCCAAAACAATTTGACAACATTTTAAAATGTGTTCAAACTGGGGCTAACAGCTTTGTTTGCTCTCTCAGGGCCATCTGTTCACATTGACACCTTCCTACTTTATGTTATAAGTCCCCTAACAATCAGCTGCTTATTTGCCCCCAACAGCTATCTCTGAGGGCAAATTTGCTGCTTATTTTAGCTGAACTGGCTGTTTCATCCTTAACACATTATCCATATTCAGGTGTCTGGTTGGGGATCCAACTGGGAAAAGCTACGGTGATGTGGCCTTCCTTGAGCAGCACAACCTCCAAGCCAACATCCTCAGTGAGATATTAAATAAAAACCGACACACACAGAGTAAAAAAATAAAAAATTATATGACCAACATGTTTGTTTTAATGATGTGGCACCTTAGGTTTGAACTCGACCGGCTGGGCAGAGGGATGGTCAATGTCTGATTTTGAGCTGCTGTGTGGTGACGGAAATCGTGCCCCTTTGTCAGAGTGGGAGAGCTGTAATCTGGGTGTGATACCACCAAACTCCATCATGACACGGCCGGTACTCACTGCACGAGTGTACGACTTCCTCATGAAGTCACAGGTTAGCTGCCAATCTATCATGTAGTATTCTAGTTAAAGAAGAATGAGAAGGTCAAGACATTTTTTTTGTCAATACAGAGGATTTAAATTAAATTTTTCTTTATGTGGTCCATGTATTATCTAAATGAATGTCATAGAAAGAGGGGTGTGTGGCATATACACTGTTTGTGAGGGAAGGAGGCAGAGAGGGAAGAGTACAACAATCTGACAATCTTTTGGATGAGGCTGTCTCTCAGTCGGCTGCACCTCGCTCTGAGACATCCCAGCCTCCTCACTTTGGAGGTATGAAGGAAGGGAGGGTCACCTGCAGTGCTCTGCAGGATATACTGTTGTTGGATATATATTCGATGGAGTGGAGGGGGGCAACTCAGGGGTCCAGGGTCCTCTCAGCTATTCCAACTATGTACTGCAGGGTCTTCCAGCAAGATGTGATGCAGCTCGGTATCACTCAATTATGCAGCTGGTGAGGATACTTTCAGTAGTGCTGTGGTAGAAGGTGCGCATGATGGGGATTGGGGCTCTAGTTCTTCCTAGTTTGTGAAGGAAATAGATGTCCTGATGTACTTTCTAGACCAGTGATGGAATGTTTGTGTTCCAGGGGAGGTCCTCCTAAATCTATATAACATGTTTTCTGATAAAAACTGTTTCTATTTGCATTGAAAAAATTATTATAAAAAGGAAAGAAAAACATAAGTTTAAAAAAATATTAAATTAAGCCAGTTGGTAGTTAATCAAATAATAGCTTGTGATTACAATACATGTACTGTTATGTTTGCATCAGAGGAGAGAGATTTAGGTTCTTTTTTTGTTTTTTAGAGTTTTAACATTTGTTTTCTTTCTTAGGAAACTTTGGCAGCTAATCCAAACATACAGTTCAAGCTCTTCGAATCTCATCAGTATGGAGAAAGTGATTTACTGTTTAAAGATGCAACAGAGTGTTTTGTCCATACAAGCCACATGGACTACCGCTCCATCCTTGGTGAGGAGTTTTACGCTCATGTGGAAGCTGTCTTCAACTGCACACACTCTGGTAACGCCATAAACACACCAGTGCCAGATTGTCGTGCATGTCAGCTTTCTAACCTACCTTTCCCACAATAATAATTAACATATTTATGTCCACTTTCCTCACAACAGATATCTTGGAGTTTTGTAACCAGGATGTGTGCAGCATATTCTAATGGAGGAAAAACAACACGACCTGTCCCTGTTTCTCAGTAATTCAACTTTTGTCAAAACCATCACTGGTGACATCACAGTCATGAAAAGACTGAACAGAATGAGGGCATCACTTTCACTTTTGAAAAACTGAGATGCCTCCATAACTTGCATCTTTGTGTACTTCACATAATCTTTTTGCAAATGTTTGTAAACCTGACAACAAATTTTCTCAGTTATTGAAACCTTGAGAAAAGAAGTGATTAATTTTTCTTAAATTTAATTAGATCTTAAAACTTTTCTGAAACGGATGCTTTTGACCCTGCAGATGACTGCTTGTACAACCATTTGAGACTGAATCTTTGGTTGCAACAAAGATTGACAAATTAACCGATGACAAGAAGAACCTTTTTGACTGTTCATACATTAAATGTAATTGTTACAAGTTATGTAATTAACTAAGTCATATGTTCCTATTTTGCTTGCAGTTTTCTGGTATAAGATTGTTTAGAGACCAATGAAATGTGCTCTGTTCTAAAGCTTCATTCGAAAGTAACAAAAGTATACATTATTAGTGTTTGAATATAACTAAGTTCATACACTTAAGTACACCTATACAACAGTTCATTAACACAAATGGCTAATCAGCCAATCACATGGCAGCAACTTGATGCATTCAGTTATGAGGATGCGGTCAAGATGACTTGCTTAAGTTCAAACTGAGCATCAGAATGGAGAACAGAGGGGATTTAAGTGACTTTAAACGTTGCATGGTTGTAGGTACCAGATGGGCTGGTCTGAACATTTCAGAAATTGTTCATGTGCTGGGATTTTCACAGACAACCATCTCTAGGATTTACAAATAAAAGTCAGAAAATATGCAGTGAGCATCAGTTGCCAGAGGTCAGAAGAGGATGGACAGACTGGTTGGACATGTAACAACATGAAAGCATAGCTCCATCTCACCTTGTGTCAACAGTTCAGGTTGCTGGTGGTTTCATGGTGTTGAGGATATTTTCTTTGGGCTCCTTAGTAGCACTTGAGCATTGTTTAAATCAATCAACCTTTATTTATATAGCACTTTCTCAGACATAAAATGCAACTCAAAGTGCTTTACACCAAAAAAGGACAAAAATAACAGAAACCCACTTTTACCCAACAATTCCCCAAATCCCAGACCCGAGATTCTGTGCTCCCGACATTGTGTGCTCCTCAATTAGGTAGCTAGTTATGAAATACGTTTGAACAAAAATAAAGGGCTTCTGCATAATACAAAGCCTGGAAGGCATGTTTTAAAAAAAAAAAAAAAAATTGAAAAAATTTTCACACACACTTGTATCTCTACTAATTAAGGTTTTTGCAGAAGATTGATTATACAGTATAAGGAAACTGAACTACCCAACATTCTACAGTAGAAAACCTAAAATGATTAACTGTTTAATCAGTCAGTTGTCACGGGGTGCTGTGAACACCTGTTTACCTGTGACTGTATTTCCTTCAGTTGTCAGAATAATTAGAAATGATAATAATTGTAGGCCTACGGTGTTGTGTAACTACGTTTAGGGGTTAGATACCATTGATATAATTAAAATTGATATAATTAAATTAAATTGGTACATTAATTTAGGTATGTTGATCCAAATAGAAAGTGTGGTCGCTTTGGCAAATAATATAGTGCAGTCTGAAGTTTACTACAACTCCCATAGTATAGCGCGGCTCTTTGGTGTGACATTGAAGCAGGGACTTCCTGTTCTTCACAGTCTGACAAAGGTTCCCATCTTATGTCAGCCGGTTTTGGTTTGACATGTTACTTAACTACTCTTCGTAGCTGCCGACACTTTGTATCGCTACTATCTACAGTAACTTTACATCACTGGTGGTCATTAATAAGGTAAAGTGACTAAAATCCTAAAGCGAAGTTAACCAGCCCACAAATAGCCTACCGGTTGAGACGTGCACTGGATTATAAATACAATGATTTATTTAAGTGTCCACATTAACATGTTATGGAGTCGAGCTTCGCTGACGTTAAAACGGTCCGCACGTCAATAAGAGGTGTGCACATTGATAATAAGGCGTAACAACGTATACTCACACAGCTACTGAACAAATAGCGCTCATTGTCTTACACAAAGGACGTGTGTGCTTGTTTGTAACCGGTGTTGTGTTTTGGTGTTGCTGTAGATGAGACTACTATGGCGGGTCGTCTCCTCTCACACAGCCCCTGTAAGAAGAGCCTCCTCAGTCACTGCAGGTAAGCTGAACTTCGTGCCCGCCTGCAGCACCGCTGACACCCACTCACTGGAGCTGCTGCAGGACTTTGTGAACCGGGCCAGGCGGCTATTTATCATTAGCGGAGCTGGTCTCTCCACTGAGTCTGGCATTCCCGACTACCGCTCAGAGGGCGTCGGGCTGTACGCCCGCACTGACCGGCGACCTATGCAGCACGCAGAGTTTGTCCGAAGTGCAAAGTCCCGCCAGCGGTACTGGGCTAGAAACTTTGTCGGGTGGCCGCAGTTTTCTTCACACCAGCCGAACTCCGCACACAGAGTGTTGAAGCAATGGGAAGATGGAGGGAAGCTGCACTGGCTCGTCACACAGAATGTGGACGCTCTTCACTCGAAGGCGGGACAGAAGAGTTTGACCGAGCTCCACGGCTGTGCCCACAGGTGAGAAAACACCTGGATTCACTTGGCACAATAAGAAACAGTGACCTTGTTAAAGTATCTGAATGATTACTTGTAATATTGTTTGAACAATCAAAACACTCATTTATCTTCTCCTACAAATATCCTGTCTTATTGCATTGATCATTTAGAATGTTTTACTTTTTATGGTTGTAGATTGTTGATTTAATTGCATTTTCACTCATATTAAAGTCCCACTCTGATGAAAATCATGTTTTTCATGTTGTTAACATGTTCTTGTGGCATTTTCCTAAAGCTAGAGGACATGTCTTGAGAAAATTAA
>JAPMNP010640668.1:0-16667 GCA_029874935.1 Atherina boyeri | reverse complement strand
GCCGATGACTGTATTTAGAATCGATATTCATTTGCAGAGAAAAAAAAAAGATCTGAAACTTTCAAATACACGGACTCCAACAATCAGCTTTCTTTTAAATGCTGTTCAGCCTGTTTATTATTGAACATTAATCACAAGGAGCTCAGCAGCAGAATATCATTAGTTAAAGGTAGGGTCCATGATGTTTTTAAAAAAATATATTTTTACAATATTAATTTAATTCCACTTCAATAACTGTTTGTGACCAATTAATTAGATGATCTATCACAAAAGAACAACATTTAGTAACCTGATGAACGTTCAGGACTGGAGAAACACCAACCAATCATTTTGCTAGGATGAAGAAATGATTGAATGGTGATATGTCAATCAAAATCATTTGGCATTGGTCCCTCCCTATCTCCCAGATGCGTCCAAGCATTGCACGTTCCTGTACTCTGGAGGCTTGGTTTCGGGGTGAAGTCTGAAGAAAGTTATATTTTCAGAATTTGGCTTGCTCAAGCCATTTTTCCAGAAACATGGACCCTACCTTTAACTGAACTTAAACTTAAATAAACTGAAATGCTGTTTAATCTTCACTTTCAAGTGCTTAAAACAATAAGAAAAATGTAGGGATAGACCAATATGGATTTTTTAGGGCCGATGCTGATACCGTTTTTTATTTTTTGTTTTTTTTATTTTCCATCACCCTTAGCAGAAGACCAATTACGGACTGGCAATTTTCTTGAGGCGATATTTGAGGCTGATACTGCTTTTGTTCCCTCAATTCACATAATAATAAGGACACAATGATTTCATATACTTTATTTCTTTATCAGCATTATTCGATAAATATCCGTGGATGTCAGAATCCATATTTTCTATTCAAACATTTAAATTGTACTTGTGAAATTCTGAACACAAGGGTCCACATCTGCAACCTCTTGAATTGACCCAAATGTCACTCTGAAGACATCTTATAACAATAAAGGGAATAAAACACTAATTGACTGATAAGACATTGGTCTTGTTAACTCATTCAGACTTGAAGTGCCATCTACCCATGGACACTATTCTTCTGATGATTCTTTGGTGTTCATAGGATTAAGACTGACAATTCATGCACATTTTGTCATAGCAGTTATGAAATTATTATTATTTACAGGTATGCTTCAAATGCAAGTGCTCCCTTTTTATAATTGTTTTTATACTTGTCATATGTTTTTGCTCGCTTTACAGGAAGCGGAGCATGTCTCTTCACGTCCAGAACAAAGTGAGTAATGAATCAAAGAAGCGATGTAGTGTTGTGTCATGTACCATTACATGTTAGTTGGTAATGGTGTTGATGTGTCTTGGAAAACGTAACACTGATACAAAGACAGAGCTGGAATCTTTTCTGTCTATCGTTGTTCATACAAAGCAGTTAAAGTTTCTATTGGAAACTTGTGCGATGTAACCAGGAGCTAAAATCGGATGTTATTCATCATTAAATTCTGAATTAGATGTCCTGTTATTTTTTGTAGAGATCATTTGAATTGTTGAAATCAGTTATTTGGAACATGCTGTAATAATACTATAATATTGAAGAGAGAAAGTAAATTATCATTAATAATTATAATTGCATTTATTTTAATACAATTGATTGTTCATATAGAATATAGTCATGACTGTGTTTACTGATTTGTCACTCTATTTTCACTATCGTTTAAGAAATCTGTTATTACTGCAGTAATTAAACCCAGCTGTTGGTTTCTGCCAAAAAATAAATTCACATGACAGTTCAGTGTCTTACACATAAACGTCTGTACAGTCTACAGACTTTGGAGACTGTTTGTGTTTTGTCAGCTTATTGGGCGTAAGTATAAATCCAACACAGTGAGACCGGAGCCGTCCAGTCATTGAGTCAGTACAACAAATAAACTTTATTGTAATTTTAATTTCATAATAGTTTATATTTTATGCCTAACTTTTGTTTTATATGGCACATTTTTTTTGGCTTCTTTCTGATTGGTACAAAACGTTTGAGTTGCGTTTTATGTTTTTGGAAAAAAAACATTCACAAATAAAAATTCAAACAAAACATTTATAGAATAGGTCATGACTTAGTGTGCGATGCTCGGTGACTTTAAATGTATAAAACCACCACTGATAGAAGATGCAGACGTACATAATTGACATTAAGTTTGAATAAATCTTGGAAAACTTTCATAATGTTGTCTCTAAAACAACTGGACTTTAGGATATTTCTGTCTTCCAGGTTTACCTGCTAGTTGAAATTCTAAGCGTTGAATATTGATAAATGAACACTGAACTGTGAAGTTATTTATCAATAAGTTAATGTTTATTTTCCCTATTTTCTTTCAGAAAAAATGGGATCTTTCTCTGCAGCTCCATCCCATTTCAGCCAGCAGAGCTCCTCAACGTGAGTCACTGCACAGTTCTAAAGGACTGATTATGTGGTTTTATTTCATAATCTCTTACACATCTTTAGTTATAACATGTTGATTTTATGTAGATCAATTAACTAAATGCTGTTACCAGACCAGCATTTTTCCCATTGGCCACAGTTACATGATGTTTTTTATTCAAATGAATTATTTACTATCAAATAATTCGGAATTAACGTGTTATCCTTCCCAATTACTGTACACGGAAATGGTAATACCGAATTGAGGTTTACATGGAAAAACGCATTTAACTTACTTTTATGTAATTCCGCTGAAGATCTGGGAGTTGGGAAGGGTTCTGAATGGACATGATGGATGTATGTCTTCTTTCAGAAAACAAACTTCAGTTCCTGCTTCTTTTCTTTTCGACTACAACATGGAAAACCACATAATAAGTACCATTTCCGTTTGATTTTGATTAGTTTTGAAGCAACAGCTCACCCATCCTACTGCGACAGGATCATGAAACCAGCATGCACAGAACGACCAGAATTCATTTATAGCAGAATCAACATGTACATGATCGAGGAATCGTTCAATTCGTATTTAGAATCAGAATAAACCAGTAAATTACTTTGGATTTAAGTTTCATTTATAATGATCATTTATAATCATTTTTCATTTGGAATTAAGTGTTTAAAAGGTCATTTTTAACCTTTTTTAAAAGAGAATTTAAGTTTTATTCTGACTTTAAATGGGGTTTAAAACTCATAAACATAGCCAGTGACTCAACGTTTTTTGAGTTACTTGCAGACTCGTGATTAAACTTGGTTATTTAAAAAGCATTTCCCCCACACTGTCAAATGGCATTGTACATTAAAGATATTTTAATCACACCTGCAAACAGCAAGTATTTTATTTAATTACCCGTTGATCAGGACGTAAATTCTGAAGGAAAATTAGAAGTTAAAAACTCTCCCTTTTTTATTTTTAAAGGACATTTGCCAATTTAAATATTTATCAGAAAACAGTATCGTTGGTGATGAGTTCCTCTCCTCTCATACATTTTATGTTCTTGTTTTGTAGTTCATTTGAAGCACATTCCAGTGGTGTAGAGACAACAAGCTCCAGTGATTCAGAGAGCAGCCCTGGTTCAGAGTCGGACAGTGAAAGCACTATTGATGAGCCGCCTCAACCTCCTCATGGCAGCTCAGTTAAAACCGAGGTCATTTTTTTGGTACTTATTAATTTACAGAGTGAATTAGCCTTTTTGACTCATTTTATTAAATTTTATTTTTTTGTGTTCATTTTATAGCCTGATGCCCCAGCAGTGAGCCATGCTGACTGGCAGCTGGGATACTGGATCAGGTCCAATCACCAGAGCTCTGGTGCCGACGTCCAGGGCGGTGCACTTGTGTCAGAGAGCCCCACTCACAAGCAGCTACCGCCCACTCAGAGCTCCAAGCTCTCCACCAAGGAGCACAAGCCTCAGGTCTCTTCTCACACAAAGGAATTCACTTATGACCTGGCTGCTCCCAAGCAGTTCAGTGAAAGTCCTCAGGACAACTGTTGCCACCAGCAAAGTAATAACGTGGGCGGCAGTAGCAATTCTAGGAAAATGACAAAATCAGTGACAGCAGAAAGCCTGGGTCGCACTGAAGCAGCACTTGGTGTTAAGTGTGGGGAAGTTGTAACAACGCAAACGAAAGACTCCTGTTTTACAGACCGACCCAAGGTAAAGACGAAAACAAGGCATTGTAAGAAGGACAGCAATGACACTAAAAGAGAAATTAAAAGGACTAAAACCACCAAACTTGATAAGCAGAAGGCTGGATCAGAACTCAAGCTTGGTCATTTCCAATCATGTTGTGAGCATTATCCTAACCCCTGCTCCTGCCCCTCCCAAAGTACTGCTCTGCCTGACCAGCTGTCTCCTGCCTCACCATGCAGAGTCAGTCATGGTAAACCCAGAGAAAAAACTGGCTGTCAAAGTGGAACCAAGCTGCCTCACATATCGATCCACAAGCACTCACAATCTTCTGGGCATGCAGCCAAAGGTTCTTTGGACTTCCATCGGCCTCCTACATCTCTGCTGGTGAAGATAGAGCTAAATCTACTCTCAAGAGTGCCCCAAGCGTCCAGCATTCACAAAGGGATTCCCAGCAATACAAAGAGACCAGCACTGGTCTTGGAGCAATACGAAGGGGGCAGTAATGCTTCTAAAACACAAAAATACACCACAACCATCAAAAAGTCTCAAAATGTGAGAAATGCAAAGGTTTGTTTTGCAGTTAAAACTTTTTGCACGAGGAATGTTATGTTTTTTTTCCCCACACTATTTACTTATTTTTTTCCTGTATTTGAATGTGTAATTTGTCCTCTTTCAGATTGAGGTAGAAAATAAAATTCTTTCCAATAAGAAACAAAAGCTGGAAAACAAGATGACTTCATCAACTGGTGCATCAGTGAAACTACAGTATGTCTACTAAATTTTATCTGGAATAACAATTAATTTGTTCATTGTTGGAATTTCTCAGCTGGTTCAGTCACATCATACCTCTCTTATCTAATGGCTTACAGAAGTTCCAGCAATCCAGCTGAAGTCAGGAAGCAAAAGAAGGCCCAAAAACACATTCAGGACTCCACAAGATCAAAAGATTCTGCCAAAGACTCAAAGTTTAAAAAATCTGATGCAGGGAAGACACGAGAGCCAAGTAAGGAAGCTGGAAAGAGCAAGGAACCCCGTAAGGGCAAGAAGATCGGTGGAAAACACACACATCAACCACACCACGGAAAGGTAACTCTTTAGCACACAAGAATTCTCTGATTAATATAATTATTGCAGCTAGTTTTTGATCAAATGTATAACCTGCAATCTCAGCAAAAGCCCCTGAAGATCAGTACTGCTGTCCTGGCAGTTTCACAGCCCCTGAAAGAAGCTTTGACCAACAGGCCCTTGCTCAGATTGGATGAGAGGTAAGATTAACACAGGGAGACAAGTTGTTAAAGCTTTTCTCATTCTAAATTAACGCCCTAAAATGGACATACTCTGTTTTGAGCGTATGAAAACTTCAGAATTTTCGACAAGCGCGTTTGTTGCTGTTTGTGTCACCTACATAAAGGCAGCTTCTCACAGGTTTAACATAGTCTAACACCAGACATCATAAAACCAGCAATTTCCCCCTGTAACCACACCGTGATCCTCTAGTACACCTGCACATCGTTATCAGTAGTTCTCAAGCCAATGGGGATGGATGACCAAAGGGAAAGCTGCAATGAATCTAAGCTGAATGACTGATTTGTGAATAGAAAAATCAAGAAGAATATGATGCTTGATTATCTGGAGTATAGAACATTGTCTGACTTTGATAATGTTTCACTTGTTGTTAAAGCTAAATTATGTCTTATCTTAGCTGATATGGTTACACAGGGTCTTTTTGTCTCCCCCTCTTTGACCAACAGGGAGTATCCGGTGAAACATTACATAAAAGAAGCCAAAAAACTGAAGCACAAGGCAGATGCAGAGGTAGCTTTTTCAATTTGGCCTTCCATAAAGTAAACTGCAGCCCTATACAACAAAAATAACTGTTATTGTTTTGTTTCGGTAGTCTGACAAGCTCAGTAAAGCTTTAAACTATCTGGATGCAGCCATGTTCTTTGTTGAGAGTGGCATTGCCATGGAAAAAGATCCTCAGATTTCAACGTCTTCCTACACGATGTTTGCAGAGACGGTGGAACTCCTCAAGTAAGAACCTTTTCTTATCTTATACTGTCTGCAGTATTTACAGGTTTTTGTTTTAGTTTTTAGTAACATTTTCATTTGTTAGATTGCAAAGCCACTGAATACAGCTCTCCAACTCCTCCCACTTGAAGCACTGAGAAGTTTGGCTAGTTTTATGGCAAAGTTCAAGCAAGAGAACAACAAGATAATTTTAACAAATTTCAACACATGCTTTATTTTTTTTGCTCTCATTCTCACAGATTCATACTGAAACTTAAAAACCCAGTAGACTCCACTGCTCTGCCCTCAGAAAAGGACTTATTAGCTTTATGGTAAGATGATGGTTAATCAAATCTGTCTCAGAGATGTTAATTCTTAATTGCCTTGAAGGCCCTTTTTTAGTGTTGTATATTAATTGTATTGCAATGTGTTGAAAAGCTTTTAAATGAACCGTATCAAGATTTGTCACATTGGGTGTGTAATAGTTTGCTTTTTTTTTTTATCTCAAAACAAAAATCAAGAAAATCTTCAATATCTATTTTAACTGTAGTTGAAACAAATGATCTAAATTATGATTTGATTTGGATTGTTTTCTAGCTTGAAGTGCCAGTCTCTCCTACAGATAGCCATGTTTCGCCACAAACACAAAATGGCACTGAAGTATTCAAAAACCCTTACTGATCACTTTAATGTAAGTAATAAAGATTTTATATCTGCTAATTTTGTTACTTTTTGGTCCACATTAAATAAGAACAAAATGTTAAGCTGCATTTCTCCAACAGAGCTCTGCTCAGGCATTCCACAATCCTCTGTGCTCATTAAAGTGAGTCATCTGCTTCCCAAATTGGATCTCTTTTTACAAACTGCTCTCACGCATGACACACATCTTAAGTCCTCTTTTTTTTTTTCTCTCTCTCTCTCTTCAAGGACTACAGAAAACCCTTCTCCCAACATGCCGTCTCCAGCCAGCACATCTAACAGCTCAGGTCCTGGCTCAAATCACAGTGGGTTTGGAATGGCTACAGTTGGCCCCACTGTCACATTTCCTAGAGAAATTGAACAAGTGACCTACACCTATGTCAACATCACTATGCTATTCTTAAGCGCTCATGACATCTGGGAGCAGGCAGAGGAGCTGGGACGCAAAAGCAACGGTAAAAATCAATGGAAATGTCTGTCTTCAGTGCATCATAATTGATAGTTCTTTATTTATACATAGCATCAGCTGTCAATATGACATTTTTTAGCAACTACAAATTCTATATATGACATCATAAAATACAGATTCCAGACTTTCAGAGTGCTTATTGTATAAAAACTTATTGTTTGGCAGTATGTTATGATGAATTGTTGGTTGAATATGGATTTAAAATAAAATAACAAAAGATCATTTTAAGATAGAAGTTTCAAGATGATTTACATCACTACAAAACTTTGCCCTGCTCGGTGATTTTTATTTAATTTGGGCCAGTGTGCATAAGTAGGCATAAATCTACCATAAACTAGTTTACAAGCTCAGCTAGTTGAACGGTGCAAAATTGTTTTTAGCGGAAGTCATCACTGCTGCACTGTTGGATTTTGCAATTTTAGGTTGGAGGTGCGAGCTTTATCAAATAAGATTTACTGCAAATATCCCCATCTGATCTAATCCACAGCATCCATTAACTTGCAGAGACTGTTTTTCCCAGCCACTTAAACCACATGTTAAGACACTAAGTAATCAGAATTTAGTTTTTATAAAACAATAATTTGATCACTAAGGATCTAAGATTCATGATATAAATAAATACAATTTCAAACATTTTAATAAATATTAATTGAGTTACTCGTTTTTTCAAAGGTTAAATCGATGGATGCACCAACAGTGTTTTTTGTAAATTTAAAAACAAAAAAAAAAAAGAATTTGAAGATTGCATTTGAAATGTTAATGGCCTTTTCCTATGCAGGTATGTTGACAGAGCTGGACACTGTTATGGGCCCACTCAACCTGGCTTCCACTATGAGCTCAATGGTCCGCTATACAAGACAAGGTGTCCACTGGCTGAGGTTGGACAGCCAAAAAGTGTGATGCTGGACACCCTTCAAACTGCCTTACCCCGTCTTTCCTCTACTTCAGCATCATCCTGATCCTGACCCGTTCCTGAACTGTTCCTCAAGCTTACTAACTCATCACAGTCTCCCTGTTGCTTTTTAAGGTGATGTCATGAAACAATTATTCTAAAATCGGGGCTTTATTCAGGAGTGAACTGAAATCAAATGGTAGGAAATGTATCAAATATTACCAAAAGTGCCATTTTGAGGGGGGTTGGGGTCTGTAATTTTGTTCTCTTATTCTTATGCTTGTGGTGCAAGTTCCGACACAGATCTTATTTATTATTATTGATATTGTTTCAGCTTTTGTTAGTATTATGACCTCTGATAAGGTGTTAATCAGGAAAAACTTGAAACTTGAATCATAATTGGACTTATCATGGAGTAGTGATTTTACTTCATTTCTTGTAGGAGGTAGTTTTCCTGTTTCAGTCTTAAACGTTGGTTTGACTTGGGCTAAAAAATTCTGTATCTTTACTTTCTTTAAACATTTCTATCGATAATGTAGTTAAATATAGGGAATCATTTGATACAAAAATATTTAAGTTTGTTGCATCAGCGCCACATAGTAATATTAAATCAGCCTTTTAATTTATTAATTTTAGCTAATCTGGTGTTGGCCTGTGTTTTCAGTTTTTCATGTGCAATAATAACAAATGATAAATAATAATTTTGTGACACACTATTCTTAACATCATAGTAGACTGAGATGCATTTGAATCCCCGTCTAAGTATGAACAGACATGAAATAAAGAGGAGGAATGTTGAATTCATTCAGGGCAGATGTATTCACACACCCACACTGATGGACATGCTGCCGTTTATGGGCTATAGCTGCAGCTTTAATGATTTCAGGTCATCAATTTCTACGACTTAACCTTTCAGCTACTGCAAGAGGTTAGTTAATATGATTTTGCTGTTCTGCAGTAACTCGTGAGTGCAAAATGCTGTAGAGCCAGCAAGCGTTTTTTCTTTGAGGATGTTTTTGGATGATTGATTTGTCAGACCAAAGAAAACAAATTAAATTTTCTTGCCATCTTGGTCAAGAGAATTGCACTTGTTCCCTCTTTTTTTTTTTTTTTTTTTTAACNAAACTATACACTATTAAACAATCCAATCCTTGTAACTGTTCTTCTCTCAACTTTCGGTCAAAGCTTGGCTTGTTTTAAGTTTAGTCAGTTTACTCTTAAAAAAGATGACCATAATCGTACCAGAATTTTGTTTTGTAGATCTACAGGTTATCCTCTGTTGTCACTTGGTATTATTATGTTATCTTTCTGGGAGCAAACATTGATATGTGCACCAATACTGCCACTATCCTTCCAGGTTTTTTGTTACTTTGTTTTTGTGCTTGCTTGACATAGCAGGAACAGATAGTTGGGTCATGAAGTACCGATTGTATTTACATCTGGCTGAGGTCTGATCCTAATGCAGTCTGCATGCATTCACATTTTGCCTTAACATCCCCGCTACTGGTCGCTTGTTAAAATAGTAGTTGCAAGCATAGGTCAGTGCCTGCTTCCTGAGATAAAAGTGAAAGCTTTTAGTGTACAGTATAAGCTGACCTTAAAATAAAAGTTGATGTTGGTAAATTCCCCTCTAACACTTTAATTGAAGGTACTCTTTACACTCTGAAAGTTTTTGTAAAGCGCCCTCTTGTTCTTTCAAAGTACTTAGATTTCAAATCAGCCTTTCCTTTCACCAAAAATGTGTCCCCTGGGAGGAGCTAGCGAGGAGAAGAGCGAAATTAATGGAATGTTCCTGTGTTTCTGTAGGGGTTGGAATTAGTCACGTTTTTACTGATGTAAAACTACAGAACTGTCCCTTTTTTTTTTTTTTAGTTTTTGGTGAATTGTTATGGATGTTTTCCATCGAGCAGCAAAATATTAACTAAGTCTGTGTGTGGAATAAATTTCCTAAAATATAGTTTACTGAAGATTTTCTTTTCTTTTATATTTAGACCATGTAAGATCAGCTGGACTGTGGTAGTCTTCACTTTTGTTTACTCTAAATTTAACTCTAAGCAATAAAGCCTTTTGTTGACTCAGATTTAAGTGAGTTGTTAATGTAGGCACCAGCAGTTCTTGTTTATGCATGGGGGGGTGTTCCAAAATATTCAGTATGAAACTGTACAGAAGGTTTAGATTTGGCCAAGAATTGCATCATGAGTGCCACTGAGCTTTTGTTAGTTCAGTTGTTGTGCAATTATACAATAAATGAAAGTGCTGAATAAAGATTGTTGCAAACTTTCTCACACCAATAGTTGATTATCTTTTTTCGTGTTTTTTTTTTTCCTTCTCTAAGTGATGATTGTACACTGGTGTCATGAAATTGGGGCCTTTTTATGTATGGATCCTGAGCAGCTTGCTGTAAAATGGTATTTAGAGTTAAACCCCATGGATGTTTATACTGCACATGAAATTAAACTACAAAACGTAGCATTCAGATGGTGGTACTCTGTTTTCTGAATTTCTGGCTTTGTCATTTCATTATCCCTGGTTGTAGGTGCCTCATTTATGAAATCCTTTGCAAAGAATTGTCCAACAAATTGACTGGAAAAATGTTCACATTGTTTTGTTTTTTTGAAAGATGCTTTTTTCCATTTTGTGAAAAATGTGTTGCAGTGTGCAAACATGAATAAACACTGGAAACAAATTTAATGTCTTTACTGTTTCTTTTAAAACAAGAATCTCACAAAGTAAAATGTGGTACATGTGAATTTCATCTTTTTTGAGAATGATTCTGGACAAACATTACAATTTGCTGCACATGAAAGATGTGCGAGTTCAACAAAAGGAAGTAAATTTGATCTCAATACATTTAGTTTATTAATGCATTACAGTATATACAGTATTGTTATAGTAAATAGGATTTTTCATTTGTTTACAAAAGCATCATCACTAATGAACTGTACAAAACTTGATGACGGTTTATGTGTCTGATTCTCCTGGGAAGTTTGGGTTGGTGAAAGCAGGCTGCAACAGAAAATTGAAATAACTTAAGAGCTATAAAAAATGTTACCCAAAAACAATCGTCTGAACAATGACTTACCACATCAATGTTACTGGTTGTTTTTGTTGGTAAACTCAAGCTGCTCAGTTTATATCCCCGCACGCTGAAGATGTAGTACACCAGTCCAACTATCAAGCAGGAAAAGATGATGGCTCCGATGATGGCACCAGCTATCACCCCTCCATCTGTGTATGTGCAGAGTTTCATGGTAAAACCACATTCAGTCAGTCACTGAAGCTGGGAAGATTTTATCATGATAAATATTCTAAAACACAAATATACAACATGTGATATTTCAGTCTCAGGCAACTTATTAAATATTAAGAAAATTGTGCATTTATTACTTACTGGAACTACCTGGACCATCAGTGGGGAAAACAGGATTTTTGTTATCATCTGTTACATAGTCTGAAAGAAACAAAGACAAACTGTTAATTTGCTGTCCATCATGTCTCATTTGGGGAAAAAAGTGTAATATCTTGAGCATTAATGACTACAAGCTGCAGAAACGACATTAAGAAATAATTACATTGGCGGTGGCGGCAAGCAAAGCCTCTCTTCTGCAGACAGTTGTTGTCATTCCAGCGTCCATCATGGTACATTTCCACACAGTTCTCCTCGGCGACCTCCCCGGGATGAAAGGCTTCATTGGGCTCGCCAGGAGCCCAGTTCAGGAATCCCAGTGATGTCTTATCTGTCCAACCCCAGCCAACTGAAAAGCCAAACACACAAGTCTCTTTCATGTTGGTATGTTCTTCATCAGTCTCCAAGCTGTTGTCAGATGTTATATCCTGAAAGTGAACAATCATCATTTTGCCTATTTCAAAACTCACAGTTTAAATCCCTGGTGAGGCCGATCCAGATGTGGTGATATTTGGTGTAGTTTAGGTTCCTGAGGAACTCCTGCTCTGCTCTGCTGTGGATGGAGACCAGCTCAGTCCTGACCGACTGGCAGTAGTGTCGGGCGTCCGGCCACGAGAAACCCTCCTTTTCGTTGTACACATAGTAGCAGTGGCGGCCGTAAGGCACCCAGAATGGCAGACACTTCCCATCACCGGGGCTGGGAGTTGGTGGTGGTTTTTCTAGAAGAGGATGTAAGTTGTTTTTAGCAGCTTTGCTTCCAGGTTTGCACAGAAAATGAAGAATAAAAAGGGAGGAAAAGCAACCATCAGCTCAGTTCCAGAAGGTTATACCTGAGGAGATCTTGCAGATGTATGGTTTAGCTTGGTCACATTTGGTGTCATTCCAGGTTCCATGGAACCAGATTGAAGCATGCATGCTCACGCAGCCTTCATCCTTGATGTTACTGGGCTCTCCTGGTCCCCACTGAGTGAAAAAAACTGGCCAACCATCGGTCCACATGTACGATCCATCTTCCTGTGTTACAACATGACTCTTGATTAAGTTCTTTGTTGTTTATTTAGTCTAGATTAATGCTTGTTGTAAGAACGTTGCTGTCATTTTTACTCTTCCAATATTTAAAGTTGTGTGATACCTTGCGCCTGAGTCCAATCCAGGCGTCGGCTTTGCCTTGCAGGACCACCCCAGCAACGAATGCCTGGTCGTAGCTCATATCGATGCTGGCCAGGTCTCCTCCTTGAGCCTGGCAGGCTGCCTGAGCTGCGTCCCAGGTTGCAGGCTCCTCCACCAGCTTGTAGCAGTTCTGGTACCAGGAGGTGTACCCATCCGGGCAGGGGCTCTTGGTTGGTGGAGGAGGCTGAATGCTGCTGGCTGATGTGGGGGCAGATAGACAGAATGATCGGCTACACATGCTATATGTTTGAAATGTTTCCTGAAATTAAAGGATGAGTCTGGAGTGTTTACTGACATTTCTTCCTGTAGCAGACGAAGCTATGATTGTTATGACAGGCGTCATCATTCCACCTGCCGGTTACCAAGTGGCTGTGAGTCATTGCCACACAGTGTTCCTGTGGAGGACAGGAAAGATGAACTCTACATCTGTCCCTTTCACATCAACCTGTGTTGAAGTAAGACGTTTTGTTCCACTTATGAAGACCTCAGGAGAGTAACATCTTCCTTACCGTTCCTCCTACATTATTGGGCTCCTTTTCATTCCAATTTGTGTAAAGCACAGGGCTGACCCCATCACTCCAGGCGTATTGATTCTCAGCCAAAAGATCAGACAGACCGATCCAGGTGGGAAGTTTCAGGTCTCTCAGGTAACTAGCAACAAAGTCTGTGGAGGCAGAGGGTCAGCCACCAAATTGAAAAGATATTACTGAATGTCTGTTTATGGTTATCTGATAAGCTTACCATTCTCATACTGGTCATCTATAACTGCCAGCTCTCCTCCTTGGTCTTTGCACCAGCTCCGTGCATAGGACCAGTTAGCTTTAATATTGTTTTTCTTTCCCTTGAACATGAAACACTTGTTCCTAAAACGCATCCAACCTGCAGGAAGTGGTTAAAGATGAAACACGTTTAAATACATGCAGCCTGTTTATCAATAATAACATTGACTTTCATCATCTGAAATAAAAACTGAGACAATATGATGTATTAAAGGAAAATTACCATTTTTTTAACCTGGACTTTATTTATAGCATGAAATATGTTCATAAACTCACCCGGACAATTTTGGAGATACTTGAAGTCTATCTGGTGATATTTTGATCTATGAAGCTGGGGTATATATCTTTTCAATTGAAGTTGTTGGGGCAATGCATTTAAGCCTCTAATAAGACACTATCTGCCACAAAATGTCTTCATTTCACCAGTGTTAAGTTATTAGTTGCTGTACTATCCCTCTGTGTTCCCAAAGTGGCTTTGTTGTCATCCGAAACCATAGATATAGAGACACATACAACGACACTACATAAGAAAGTGCCTCTGATTATGTCGTTGCCCTGACAACACCAGCGTGATGGATCTAAATATCTCCCGATATACTTCAAGTAACTACAAAAAATTCCGGGTGAGTATATGAACATATTTCATGCTATGAATAAAGTTCAGGTAAAAGAAAACAAAACAGTACTTTTCCTTTAACCTTACCTTCTAAAATATTAATTGGCAACAGATGTGACGTTGTACATCTTTTTATATCAAAATTAAATATGTCACCTTCAGGACAGTTGCCCTCCCATGGCTGAGTGGGTGGAGGAGGGGTGTGGACGTCTCCGGGGAACTTCTTACAGACATAACCTGCTCCTGCTCGCCCACAGTTGGCATCATTCCAGCCACCTATACAAGCCCAGAGTTTAAGTTGAACATCAGCATATGGAGCTTAGGGAAATTAGCTTTAATGGAAACAGTGGAGTCATAGTACCTTGATGTCTGTTCATCTGGACACACTGTTCCTCCCCGTTGGCATTGTTGGGCTCACCTGAAGCCCAGTGAGTGTATGTCAAAGGTGATAAGTCAACCCACCTGAGCAGGAAAAAAAACAAAACAGAATTCCTCTCACTCTGATTTTTGTTAATTTTGTAATAAACTGTAAAAGGAATGGAAGCTGTTTTTATATTGTGTAAATTTTAGCTGTCATTGCATTTTCAATAGTTTTCTCAGAGAAACTTAGCAATCCACATACATGTATTGTCCGTTTGCAATGCCAAACATCCTCAGTCCTATCCAGGCTGCAGACACCTTTCCTGTCCCTACCTGGAAGTGCAAGATAACATATAAGTTGTTTTGCTGGAACTTTTTTTTCTTTATTTCTTTTTTTTTTTTTTTTAATGGTAAACTACCTTAAAAGATGTCAAAAATAAACATACCATGCTGTTAACGTATGCTTGTTCATCTTTGTTTAGGATGGTCACGAGTGTCGCCTTTTCTTCAAAGCAGCGCATCATAGCCGTGTGGAAGTCAGCTATGTCTGTGTCGTTGTAGTAGTAGCAGATGTTGTTGTTTTTCCTCCAGCCTGGATTGGAGCCACAGTCAGGAGCTGATGGTTGAGGTGTGAGAGGAAATAAACATGTTATCATATCCTATTGTCATCTCTCACTCCGATATTAGTCCCTCTGTGCAGGAAGGACAGCTGCACTGTGGGATCAATTTACCAGGAACAGGAGGTGGGGGCACTGGGGGGAGGATGGGGTTCTTTCCTTTTGTGATTTCACATATCCAGTCCTGATGAGCATCACAGTTAAGGTCGTTCCACCAGGAGAAGGACCCATTGGTGCTGCTAACCATCTCAACACATTCCTCACGGCCTTCGTGGTCGTTTGGCTCCCCGTGACCCCAGTTGGTGTGTGACAAAGGTGTGCCATCACTCCAGGAATATCCTGAGATATAGAAAGAGTCATTCGATTTTCAGTTTGTGCTCCTTGTTTACGCTTCTGGCCGAGTCCAGTTTATATAAAGTAGTGTAAAACTCACCTCCTTCTGTAGGGTTGCGCTTTAAGCCGATCCACTTACTGCTGCCTTTACTGTACAGAGACAGAAACTCTTCCTCTTCCTGATTGTGGATGCTGACCAGATTAGCTCCTCTGGAGATGCAGTCCTCATGTGCTGCTCCCCAGCTCTTTTTCATGGACCAGTCCACATTGTGGAAGAGCTGCGGTGAATCGGCACAAAGACATCGACCAGTAATAGGATCGTCTCTGCTTAGAATCATGTTTCAGATGTCTTATTTTCTATTCTTACCTTGTAGCAGTTCCTGAAGTGGGGCAAGGCAGTCCAGCTATCAGCACAGCCCTGCGAGGGAGGAGGAGTTGGGGGCTTGGTAGGTGGGCTGATGTCAGGTCGGGGTTTTTCACAGATGAAGGCGTGTTTCTCCAAGCACTCCTTGTCGTCCCAGAAAGCACCGATCTGACCCGTTGTCATAGCCACACAGGTACCATCACCATTATCTAGAGACAAGAGGGAGAGTGAGGGTTTCTCATACGGGATATGTTTCATGTTCAGACGATCAGGATTGTGTCAGTGTTTGTACCAGGCTGGTCTTTGTCCCAGTGAGTGAAGGTGAGTGGTGAGCCATTGTCCCAGATGTAGTCAACCCCTCCACCTGCCACTCCATGAGCTCGCAGGCCAATCCACCACAAACCAGTCTTCCCAGTCAGTTGCACTGTAAAATGGGACTGCTCGTAGCTGCAGGGACACAGGCAGAAGAGTTTACGGTTATACTTCCATACTCACTGAGCCTGAAACAGGCTAAATATTGCATCATTACACGTCAATTTAGTTGTTTTATGTTCCAGATGTGAGTCAAAGAAACATTACATACTGGGATTAAACCTTGCACACGTGTATAAACACGTATGACAAAACACGTTTTATTTGACTGGGAAATATGATTTTACATCCAAGACATTGGCAACCAAAACTGAAACCACAAATCAAATCAAATTTTAATCATAAAGCACTTTTCATACATCAAAAACGCAGCACAAAGTAATGCACATGTGGCCCAACACCCCATTTCCACCCCCACGCGATACATACACACACGCACGCACACGCACACACACACACACACACACACACACACACACACACACACACACACACACACACAC
>JAPMNP010640666.1:0-17767 GCA_029874935.1 Atherina boyeri | reverse complement strand
TAATAATAATAATAATAATAATAATAATAATAATAATAATAATAATAATAATAATAATAATAATAGTAGTAACAAATGATAAGTATATTCATAAAGCACATTCAAAACCATGGTAATCTATTACCATATGTATATCTATTTAAAACAACCACAGTAAAAGGAGCCATATGTAAAAATGATGTATCCTCTTTATTTTAAGTTATCATTAAATAGTGCTGATATGTTACAATACATTTATAAATGATGTTCATTTCAAATACTTATATCACTGACAACCATAATTTAGCCAGGATATTCTCATTTCCAAAACGGATTTGCAGCTCCTATATGATGTTATTATACATATATTCTTTAAATTTGAGATTTAAAAAATATACACTAAATATATATAAATATAGTGTGCCTATGGTGTTATGCCCAAAGACTGTAGAAGAATGCACCTGCCTCCAGCTCCCTCACCAACCCAAACTGGTGTAAACGGTAACGCACATGGATGGATTCACATGTTGTTAACAAATATATAAATTTGTCAATAAACTAATGAATGAGTAAAATGATTTTTAAAAATAAATAAATAAATACAAGTAAAGCCTGTAATTTATTTTTAAGTTTTAGCACCACCGGAAGTGGTGGTGACGTAGTTCCGTTTTTATCGGCGTGCTCTGTTTGTGTCGTCGTCGGCCATTCAACGACTTCAAGCGTCAAAACGTTTATGTAATCCAAAAAATTCTGAAATTGTATATCTTGTCTTCTTAAGGGTTACGGTCTCTATCAGTGAAACTCACACTTTTATTTAAGCGTTGTCAGTTGGAAAATTTAATTACTATGTAGATATCGTTTTCTGTTCAACGCCGGTCGATGGTAGCTATTAGCTTTGTTAGCCACTCTGTATCCTTCTGCATGTAACCACATAGGCCGTGTGCTGCTTTGTTTTTAACAATGTATCCCTCTTGGGGAAATTACGGTGCCCCTCCGTCGCAAAACTATGGAGGGCCAGGGTCACGTAAGCCTCCGGGTGGCAGCCATACAAGCACGGCTGCAGGATTCGGCGGGTTCGAGGCCTCGTCTGGCGGCTCGCTATTCTCCAGCCTTCAGGAACAGCACCGCCAACAGATGCAGCAGTTGCAGATGCTGCACCAGAAACAGCTTCAATCCGTGTTGCATCACGGGAACAGTGCCCCTCCGTACGGTGCTGGTGGGGATGGGGGTGGTGGGTATATGGGGTCAACGTGGCAGTCAGAAGGATCAGGACATGTAGAAGGTGGTGATGGGGCACAGTCGTTCTATAACACAGAAGAGACTTCGGCTCAGGCGACAAGAGGTACCCCAGCTCCCAAACAGGGTCCCCAGCAGCCGCCGCCTCCTCCACCACAGCTGCATCCCCCCGAATCCCAACCTGTTCCTCCTCCCCCAGAGTCCCAGCCATCTAAGCCTCCAGAAAACAATGGTACATCCAATACCATAGATGCCAACAAGAAAGATTCATCTGCAACAGAGGACAACAAATCTTTACCCTTGCAGGTAATGTCTTATTGTTTCTGGGTTGAAATTACTTGGTGCAACATCTTAAACAATGTGTTTTCCTCTGTCTTCCTATTTGTAGACAGAGCAAATAGGAAACAAAAATTATGGTAATGACAACAATGATAATGAAGCTGAATAATTAGAAACTCAAAACATCCAGATATAAATAGTAATAATGATGGTAATTACAATGAAAGTAGAGATTATTAGAAAAATCTAATCTGTATCTGTATGCATACATTTCTGAGAAGTAAAACTGGTGAACCATTACTTATTCAGAACTACTTTAAACACACTATTGATCCCTGATAAGAGAAACATGATATTATAGACGGTTCTGAAAAATAACCAGTACATTGTCTGTTTACATACAGAATCACTGTTTCCTCTACTACTACTTCTGTTTCCAGAAGTTCTGACTATTCTTTGCATGTCTAAATGAAATATTCCATTTAAATATGTGATCCATGTAAACTCACATGAACGGAATAACAGTACAGTTCTGATAGTAGATATAACTCAGTTAAAGACATTTTGCACATATTAACATGAAACATGTCTAAAGTTAGGGATATCATGTGCTCTGCGAAGGGGTTTCATTACAAATGACTCAAAGTGATGCTGCATCTTGTTTATATTTCAGTAGTCACCCAACATAAACGTTTTTGTAAATGGAAAGTTCAATTTTATGTTTATGATTAAATAAGTGATATGTAGGAATCCCCAAAAATGTACTAGGTTAGAGAGTTGTATATTATTGTAAGAGGTCTCAAAAAAGTGCCCCATGTTACTGGGTATAATTTGTAATTTGGTACAGTTTAATCCCACTGAAAATAACTTGTTTTGTGCTTTTGTTTTTTGTTGCTTTGGGACGCGAGAGGTGTATACAGCAGCACAGCTTTCCATTGACAAGAATAAGAACGATACATGCTTTCACATCACTCTCCATTAGTCTTCCATAACACCCGAAAAAGTTGCTGGATTTGTCACTGCTCACTTTTTTTAAAAGAGTCCGCAGAACGGTCTATAAGGGCTCGGTCACACCGAGCCCCCTATAGTTCATATAGTTTCATACCCTGCCGAAGTCCTTATAAGCCCCTCCCACTGCAGTATATGTCACGCTGAACAGTATTGGTTGACAGATGCAGAAACACACGAGCATTGCATCTGGATTGTCAAAGCCACCAAAGTGTGTGTCTATATGTTTTTAGGGAAGTATGGTAAAGATGTTCATACTTCCTCACCACCTCGGTCAGTAGTTCCACAGAGAGAGGTTTTTTTCCCCGGTTTCATGCCAAAGTCATTACCCCCGACAGAATCTGTATCCCCACTATGACCAAACTTCTTCATATTTACTGCAAATTTTTGGGCAAGATTTAATGTAATCTTTAGATCCAAACAAGTGATGGTAAGATATATTATTTGCCATAAAAGCGGATTTTGGTTGGAAATGGTTTAGGTTAAGGTGCAATTGTTTTGGTGTGTTTTATTATTCTTTCCCAAATACCGCAGTAAATATGAGGAAGTTTGGTCATATAGGTGGTACACTTTCTGTGCTTCCGCGTCAGGGGATACAATTTCTGTCTGGGAAAACAACCAACACTAGCTTTAAAACGGGAAATGTCAACGTTTGGTTTCCTCTCCACAAAACAAAAAAAAACTTTGCTTCAGTCCCGTTCGTGTTACCATACCCCTCAAGTTTCTGACCAATCACGCAATACTTCCTGGAGCCCCCACGAGAAGAAAGTTCTATGCTGCTGAAGGGCCGAAATGGAAAGCCGCAAGCTGTCCTCTTTCACTGCCGCGAGAACAAAATTACGTAATTTTGTTCTTGTGGCCCCGAGAACAAGAACAAACTTCTTGCTTCTTATTGAGTAAGGGCCTTTACCTGATTTCTTGAGTTATCAGGAAATTTAATTCATCATGTAGACAGCATAATCTGATATCCTTTATCAGATAAAGGCAGTTCTCAGATTATGAGAACTTGAATTTACACGCCTTGATTTCTCCCAATACTGTAATGTCTTTGTACATATGAACCCTGTATATCTGATTTATTTAGCTTTTTCACATCTCTGCACGTGAAAAAACTGCATTGCTTCTGTCTTTTCAACATCTTCCATTTAAAAAGACAGAAGTAGCACTGTCATAATGTAGTCTGTAGTCTATTTTGTGGCTTAACAGTAGACACATTAGCAGCTAACGCTAAGACCACGGGTGCTGACGTGTTCAACACAGACTGGATGTTTTGAATATAACAGGAAGTTGCATCAAAATGAAGACAAGGATTTTTCAAATACCATGTTTCAGAAGTGTGTTAACACACCAATCGCATTATGAATTGTCGGATTATTCCCAGTTATCGAATTTTGATGGACATGTGTTAGGCAGTGCCTAGGTTGTCACATCAAAGTATTTCTTTTTAATGAGAGCCGATCTCACATGATGTTTTTATTTCTTATCTAATTTAAGCACTCTGTAAGTTTATAGAATTCATAGTAAGTCCAGATGTGCAATATCAGGACACCTTTTGTTTTTCTGTATTTTGGTGGTGAACTAACTTCCACCATTTTGCTCAGTACAAACATTAGCATAACTGTGAATATGCATAATGTAACTACCTAACAATTCTGAAAACTGTAAGTAATTAAGATGCATATCAGAACTAAGATGTTTCCACATTTCCATTACGTTTTCATGAAAATGAAATCATAGTGAATTTGTTTACTACATTTTATTTCAACGTTGGCATTTTCAAATACCTTTTGTGAAGATGAACAACTAACATAAAGATGGAAAATGTAATTCAGTCATAACTCCCCTGTGTTATATGCAGAAGCAATAGGAAAAAGAGAAAGCTTTCAATTAAAAAACTTGGATTGAAAGTGAAAGATTTGCAGTCACCTGGTTTCATCATGCTAAATATGAAAGAAGTGTGCTTTTCATATAAATCACATTCTTTAACTTTAATGAAAAGTAGAAGGTTCTTTGTGTGGTTTATCAGATGCTGTTGTGGTTGCTTTCTGCCAGGAGCAGCAGCAGCTTTGGTACAAACAACATCTTCAGAATCTACAAAAACTGAGGCAAGAGAGGAGCAAACAGTTTCAGAAGGAGGGTGAAGTTCCTATGCCACCACAACCCTCTTCAAGTAAAACACTTCCTCCCCCCCCTCCCTCTGACCCACCAAAAAATGCACCACCTCCACCCCCTCCTAAGGAAGAACCCCCTATGCCACCTCCACCTCCTGTGGAAGTAAGGGTAAGCATCCTTATATGTCAGATGTTCATGTTATAAGTTGTCAACATTGATTTTAAACATTGAAGACTGCTTGTCTTGGGGACTTTAACAGCATGTATGGATAGTAGAATGAAGTCCTGTCAGTCCTGTGTCGATTTGAAGGGCACCATGTAGAACTTTTGAATAGGGTTATAATTATCTTAAAAGAGCTAGGGCTGGGCAATATGGCCAAAAAATAAAATCTCAGATTTTTTTCAAACTAAATCCGATTTACTATTTTAATGGATATTTTTCCTTTCTTAAAAAACAAGCAAAACTTATTAAAAGATTAGACTTAATGTAAAGTTTAATGTTTGTGTTTGTTTTCTGCCAGTCCATTAAACTTGCATGTTAATTTGCCAACCAGGCATTCTGACCATACGAAACGGCTGCATATTTTTTATGCGCCTGTGGTCTTTTTCTATCAATCAACTTCCTTTTTCAGAACTTAAGTGGTTTCTGGCAAACCATCCGATTTACACATGTTTAATCAGAATGGAAGTGGGAGAACTTTACTTTGGAACTGAATCAATAAAAAGCGTTAAGATTTGTGTATGAAAGTTGATAGTTAAGTCATCAGGGTCCATTATAACCTGCTATTTCAAGAATAAAATACATTCCTACGACTGAGAGACTTTCATGTTTGTCGGTTCAGTTGACCGCCGACTTTTATCCCACTCTGCATCATGTTTATCTAAGTGCTGGGGGAAAAAATTCCCGATTTTCATAAAAATAAATTGTTATAAATTGCAAATTTTAATTAATCTATTTATCCCCCAGCTCTAATCAGAGCCTTGTTCTTATAATGTATTTCTGATGTAAATTAGTCAATTCTACTATTTCTCAGTAATGAAGGAGAATGTTTATGAAGGGCAAAAGAATAGATGGTTGTACTGCTTTTAATTCTTTTGTCAAAATAATGACTAAATATGATATAACACAAGACAAAAGCTGTGAAAAGTTCTTAGAAACAATGTTTTGATTAGATATAAAATTAGTTTTGAATATATTTTCAAGAATTTATAACTTTTTGCGGTTGCATTTCCTTGCCAGTGAATTAAAATAGAAGTTAACGAGAAGGATGTGGGGTATATTTATAGCCAAGTAAAGATATGTATGACAGTAAATTATTCTTTGGAACAATAATTATTAAAAATATTTATTTTTAATTTGTTGGCTTGATATATTATGGTTTTTAATCTATAATAACAAATCAAAGATACAATTCCACCATTTAACTTTCCAGGTAGTCTAAATTAAAATTTGCTTTTATTATAGTCTAACATTTTCAGGATCAGCATTTACATAGTAGCCATTTCGATCAAGTAAATACCAGTCTTTTGGAAAGTTAAATTGACCATAGGTCTAAACATGGTATGTATTGTTTGTATAAATTTACAGAGGGAACAGATAGGAAACTCACCCACATTTACTGATACAGTAAGTCACACTGCCTGTTCTTATGTTATCCCAATTCTTGTGACATCTGCCATGTCTTGCATCCTGGGTCACAGAATCCAAACATATCCATTCATCTTTATCCATGTAGTTGTGGTTGTATTTTACTTCACTTATTTGTTGTCCTGTATGCGTGACGTTTACAAAGAAATACAAGCAGTGCTCAAAATGTTAGCAATTGCATGATTGTGTTATACAGTATATTCTATCTCAAATGTAATGTAATGCCATCTCAAAATATTTCCATTCTTTCCATTACAAACTACAGAAATATAATTTAGCAGCTTGAGAAGAAATGCTTTGCCCCAATCTTTACTTGTTTCTTTTAAAGCCTGAAGTCCCAAAAGATCCAGAAGAAGCTGCCCGTCTCCAGCAATTGCAGGCAGCAGCAGCACAATGGCAGCAGGTGCAACAGCAGAGAGCAGGTTTACAGTACCAGGCTCTCATGCAACAACATGAAAAGCTTCAGCAGATCCTGGAGCAATACCAGCAGTTGATTCAGCAACCTTCTAATCTGCAGGTAGACTACCAACCCAAGTTTGCCATTTACCTGGATTTTCATTTAGTGTTGTGCATGATTTCTAAATAAAAAGCATGATTACCTTGATGTCCTTTGTTGCAGTCAACATCTGCTGAAATGCAGCTCAGGCACTATCAAGTGCAACAGCAGCAGTTTACTCCTTTATTCCAAGACTGGGATCGCTCCTTTGCCTTGTGGCATGAACAGTTCCAGACCTATCCCCACAAAGACCAACTGCAGGACTATGAGCATCAATGGAAACAGTGGCAAGAGCAGATGAATGCCACCAATGCCCACCTTCAAGAAAGGGTTGCCACCCTTACTGCGATGGTGCCATTTGCCTCAAGCCAGTATAACAGTGCAGTGATGGGACAGTTTGGCCAGTACCCTGGACAAGAGATGCAGATGCAGCAGCAGGCAGTAAACCCAGGTATCCAGCAGCCTGCGCTAAACCCAGGTCAACCCCCTGGCTTTGGAGCACACTCAGATTCACAGACTGGACCTCCTGTTCAAGGAAATGTTTCTACTAATGTAGGAGTCATGCCCCCAGGCCCCCTGATTGGGCCGCCACCCAACTTCAAGAGCGTTGGAGGGCCACGGTCAGATACGATTTTTTTTTTTGTCCTGTTATGCTTTCCTGTATTTGATTATACATTTAGGTGGCATTTTAAAACCATGAAGTTGGATGAAATTTGTTCTCAGCTTTTGAATTTAGGCAGTCTTTATGAATATACTTAAGAATAAAACAATATTTTTGTATGTTTTATTTTCTTCTTCATCACAGGGTAAGCAGATTTGACCAACCACCACAGGGTTTTGATGGTCCCCCAAGGTTTGATCAACCGCAACAGCGATTTGATGGTCCTCCAAGGTTAGACCAGTCCCAGCAGAAGTTTGACGGTCCTCCAAGGTTTGAGCAATCCCAGCAGCAGTTTGATGGTCCTCCAAGGTTTGAACAATCCCAGCAGCAGTTTGATGGTCCTCCAAGGTTTGAACAATCCCAGCAGAAGTTTGATAGTCATCCAAGGTTTGAACAATCACAGCAGCGATTTGATGGCCCCCAAAGGTTCAACCAACCACAGCAGCGCTTTGATGCTCCCCCTCGATTTGACCAACCACGCCAGCGCTTTGATGGTCCACCCAGATTTGACCAGCCACGCCAGCGCTTTGATGGTCCACCCAGATTTGACCAACCCCGACAACGCTTTGATGGTCCACCCAGATTTGACCAGCCACGCCAACGCTTCGATGGTCCCCCCAGATTTGACCAACCCCGATTTGGGCAGCAGCCTAGATTTGAAACCTCAAGGCCCCCTGGCCCTTCACCTCATGCTGAATCTCTCGGAACACCTCATCAAAAACAACAAGGTCCTCAACCGAAGTCAGAGCCAGTAACTCAGCAAAATGCCAACAATGTGTCCAAGATTCCAGAAAAGAAAGCTGGCGAACCACAGTCTGTTAAAGAAAAAAATGAACCCCCAGTTAAGAAGACAAAGGTTGAAGACATGACAGACGACAGTCTACTGGGAACTGAGGGTTTTTTTGTTCAAAATGACCCTATTCCTCAGACATTACCAGCTAGCGCAGACTCTGAGGAAAAGGATGCCAAGAATTCATCTGATGTTACTGAAAAACCTAAACCTGACAATAGTAAGCCTCCTGTGTCTGCTGCCTCTGCTGTGGTGTCAAAAACTCCAGCACAAACTTCACTGAAACAAGATGGACATTTGAAAGACAGTAAATCAACCCCGATTCAAAAGCCAGCTGGGATCCAACCACAAGGTTCTGGTCAGATGCAGGTGAGGCCAGAACCCCCAAAGCCTCCCCCTGGGAGGGGACGAGGTCAGCCCCTATTGCGTGGTCGCGGGCGTGGACAGATGGGCTCTGGGGAATTTATGGGACCAAACACTGTTCCAGCTGAGGAGGACATTAGTGAAATGCCATTTGACTATAGACCACCTGAAGAAAGTATGGGGATGCCGGAAGAGCAAGAGGGTTTCCACTGGCAAGATCCTTCATACGAGGAGTTTGGTGGTGATGAATCGGACATGCCTCCCGAAGAAACATGGATGCCAGAAGAACATTACTTTCAAGAGGAAGAGTATTATGAGGAGCCAGTCGGACCCCATATGGGAAGAGGCAGACCCCCAATGATGAGAGGGGGGCCCCTAATCGGAAGAGGAGGTCCACCAATGGGCAGAGGGGGTCCACCAATGGGCAGAGGAGGTCCACCAATGGGCAGAGGGGGACCACCTATGGGAAGAGGAGGCCCACCCATGGGGAGAGGGGGCCCACCCATGGGAAGAGGGGGGCCACCCATGGGAAGAGGAGGTCTACCCATGGGAAGAGGAGGCCCTCCCATGGGTAGAGGGGGACCACCTATAGGGAGAGGAGGCCCACCAATGGGCCGAGGTGAGCCAATGGACAGGCACTGGGAAGATACTGAGTCAGCTGAGTACGCAGAGGAAGGGGACCCTTACTGGGGAGAATGGAGACCTCCAATGAGGGGGATGAGACCTCCATTTCCACCTGGACGGGGTCGTCCTCCACGTGGTCACCCTGGTTTTATGCCCCCAGGACGTGGACGCCCACCACACCCAGCACATGGACCAATGGACCATGAGCCATTGGGACATGAAATGGACTCTGATGATGCCAATATCGATCCATCAATGGGTCCAATGTACCATGGACATGACCCTTACAGCCATCCAATGCACCCTGATGTAGGAAGAGGTAGGCGCCGTATACCACCACCACCCCACGAAATGATGGATGACCCATCATATGATGACGGAAGAGAGCAAGATTGGCCTCCACAACATGGCAGAGGCCCTCCCATTCCTCCTCATGAGGTAATGGATAGGGGAGGAATCAGGGGGAGACCTATCGGCCGAGGAATGGCAAGGGGCACGTGGCGGCCAGGTCCAACACATGAGGAATATGAAAAGGGGTATAATGAGGGTTACTCTGTGGATTATGATCACGGGGAAGATGGGTTTCGCTGGCGTGCGGCTCAGGACTATCCCCCTGATGACTATCGTCAAGATGCTAAGTACTTTGAGTCTGAGTGGGATAGAGAACGTGCTCGTTCTGAAAGAGACTATCTTCCCCGCATAGCACCACCAGACCACGTAAGAGATGAGGAATGGCAAGAAGAAACTGAGAGAGGCCGCACTTATGCATATGATGAACCTGGTAGGGGAAGAGGAGAGCTCAGAATTCGTGAATACAGGGATGAACCACCATACAGGCAGGAAGACCCACCACATCCTGATTGGAATAGGCCCTCAAGACTTCCTCCACAATCAGAGAGGGGCTATCCTGATTATCCAGACCATAGACTCCGCTATGATGAACATAGAGAAGAGCCTTTGGATATGCCTCCACCATCTGCTGCACGTGTCACAGATGTCTCTGAGAGCTCCCCTGACCCAGCAGCTCAAGGAACAAGCGGAGCAAATGTACTTGCCCTTTCCCAACGTCAGCATGAGATAATCTTGAAAGCTGCTCAAGAGCTTAAACAAATAAGGTAATAAAGAGTTTTTCATTATCATAAATACCATTATAGCATTATGCTGTCATGTGATTGGATGTTCATAAATCAGTCTCATATACATGAAGTTGGTGCACATTCATTTGTCCTGTTTGCATCATTGTAGTTGTAGTTCTGCCATTTTATTAAATTATAACTAAAAGGAATTTGCGTCATTTGATCTTTTTGTTCCTGTGTTTAGGGAACTGCAGGTATCAAAGACCCCTAGCACAGAACCACAGTCTACACCCAGTGAAAACCTGCCAGAGCTACCTGCTGGTCTCCTTGGTTTGGAGATTCCACCCGATGTTAGGAATGTTCTGAAGGTAAATTTTGATTTGTAGCATCTATCTTTGCCCTACTAGCAAGTCTGTTGTTGTAAGAACAACACAATGAATGAACATAGCATAACTGGCAACTGTTATTTTCCCTACATTAAAAAAGTTCAGCTTTTGCAAGATATTTAGTTTTACCATTTTGCTTCTTTGCGTTGATCTCTTTGTGCTTTAAAATGTTTAATCTGTATTCTCCTAGGGTATGACTGCAGCTGCACAGACTGCTGTTTCTGAATCAGTTTCTTGGGAAACCAAATCTGTAGATTACACACCATCTCTCTCTGCAGCACCCATACCTCCGGTGATTCCTAAGACTGTTGATTATGGACATGGACATGGTATGAATGGCAAATATGAACAACTCATTTATTGATTTTAAAGAAAACACAGGTCCTTTTTAAGGTCACTGCTGTGGGTAAGTGTTGATTGACATTTTAATGTTTCAGAGCCTGGCGCCACTGTTGAGCGCATTTCTTATGGGGAGAGAATAGTCCTTAGGCCTGACCCACTGCCATCAGACCGGGGCTATGAGAAAGGTTGGTTTCATGCTGTAAATCCTATCATTTTATATAAATTTTGCTCTTGAGTTTTTCAAAATGTTGTTTATCAATCAATTTTATTCTCCTAGAACTGCTTGGCCTTAGAGATCCCTACAGCAGAGACCCATATTATGAAAGACGATCAGACCCTTACATGGAACGCCGGGAGTACAGCAGAGAGAGGGAATCATATAGAGAAAAACCTCCTGAATATGAAAGAGAGAGATTTGAGAGGGAACGCTATATTGCACGTGAAAGAGATGAAAGGTAAGAAGTTTTGTTGTGGATTTAACTTTTTTCCCTTGTATGTGGAGAAAGGTTTTGCCTCTTGTTTATATGTAATATGTTTTTTGTTTGTTTTTGATCAAGCACGCATGTCTTGGTTGAAGAAAGGTACTCTATCACATATATGTGTCAGACGTTGTGATAATAAGTGTTGGTTTGAAATTAGACTTTTGTTGTGAAACTTGTATGTAATCTCATCCTATTCTAGGTCTCCACTGGCTCCTGCTCTGCGCTCTGGATACAGGGATAGAGACAGGGATATTCGAGACAGGGATCGAAGTGGCAGTCGTGATCTAGATGAACATTATGGAAGACCTGGCTATGACAGACCTCCATATGAGCGCACCAACCTTGACCGCATTGGGTCTGAACGTTACAGCTCACCTTACGGTATGTTGATGCCTTCTTTTTAAAAGATATACACTCTTTTTCTCCATCTTTTTTTTTAAAATTAACTCAAGATGCTCAACTTTTACGGTTTTTAGTGAAGTACTGGTAGTATGTGAAAGCAATCTCACCATGTGAATTTATCACAAAAATATGAGAGGTTAGTGAAATATCTTGATTCATATTATGCAGGGGACAGAAGAGGTTATCCAGAGGACAGAGGGCCTCCCACTGCAGCACCACTCCCACCCCCACCACCAGCCCCAAGAGTTGAGAAAAAGCCTGAAATCAAGAATATTGACGACATCCTCAAACCACCTGGCAGAATGTCCCGGCCGGAGAGGGTATGTCTTTGTTCTGTTGTCTTAATTCATATAGAAATGTCTTATAGCGGGTTTATAATCGTGCACCGTCTGCATCAGGTCAGCTCCGCATAGCTGACGCAGATGGGATGGGTGTTTATAGTCGAGCGTAGGGTAAAATCAACTTGCTGCTGTTTCTTTTCCAATTCTGCAGGCGGTAGTATGGCTGTTAACGGCCGGTAAACATAGACATATATGCTTAGATGATATATTCATTATGTCTATGCCGGTAAGCTCCACAGAGCAGAGTTTTTTTTCTATGGTTCCATCAAGTATTCACACTCTGACCAATCAAAAGGGTGTACTTCGATTGAGCTGTGTTCCCGTAGCCAAGATGCATGTCAGGTCCGAATAGGGGCACGTCAAGCTTTTGCAGACATGCGCAGAGCCTACGGTGGTTACAGCGTAACCAACAACGCGCAAGTTTAAACCAGCTTTTATACTGAGCCCTTACTCAAGTTCTATATTTTAACAGATTGTCATCATAATGAGAGGTCTCCCAGGAAGCGGAAAAAGCCACGTTGCCAAGCTCATACGGGTGAGTTAAATCATACTCGGAAATTAAGCTTTTATCTAATTTAGTCTTAATTTAAAATGTCTGAAATAAAGATTGCACAAATTGTGTATTTTGCAAAGAAGGAAAATGAAAAAATGGAAACTGATTTTACACCTTTTACAATACCTAGGATAAGGAAGTTGAATGTGGTGGGGCACCTCCAAGAGTTCTTGTTTTGGATGATTATTTCATGACAGAAGTCGAGAAAGTTGAGAAGGACCCAGACACGGGGAAGAGGGTCAAAACCAAGGTGATTATGACAGAGATGATATCGAGCCTGTACTAACAGATGAGGAAACTCATAAAAAAAACATAAAAAATATTTGTATTTACTTCTCCAGTTAACATAAGCAGTAAAATCCTCAACAATTGTCTTGCAGGTTCTCGAGTATGAGTATGAGCCAGAGATGGAGGATACCTACAGGAGCAGCATGCTTAAAACATTCAAGAAAACTCTGGATGATGGTTTTTTCCCCTTCATCATTATAGACACGGTTAATGACAGAGTTAAACATTTTGATCAATTCTGGAGTGCAGCCAAAACTAAAGGCTTCGAGGTGAGTTGTGTTCATGATTCTGTTAACTACCCAACCTTGTATGTCTTTATAACTGTTTTGTTTATGGTTTTTCTAGGTGTATGTGGCTGAAATCACGGCAGACACTCAGACTTGTTCAAAGAGGAATGTCCATGGGCGCACCTTTAAAGATATATCAAAGGTTTAAAAGATCAGTTAACTGATGTCAACCTGTGTTCTTGTTCTTAATTTTGTGCTGTCTGTTGTTTTTATGAATTATGGACCATGAGTCTGCAATAAGTCTATCTATCTATCAACCATAGAGATGATTGTTTGTGATAGTATTTCATGATGTTGTTTAAAACTTATGAATGATGTTTTCCTTTCTTAATGGATTATTCTGCACACAGATGTCCAACCACTGGGAGTCTTCACCACGTCATATGGTGCGCTTGGATGTCCGGTCCTTGCTTCAGGATGCTGCTATAGAGGAGGTGAGGTTTTCAAGAATAGACACTTTTCAGAATGTTAGTTTACCAATAACTGAGCAAAACTATCATATGGTTGAGTTTTTAGGTTGAAATGGAAGACTTCAACCCTGATGATGAGCCAAAGGAATCCAAGAGGGAGGACGAAGAAGAGGGTGACCTGGTAGGATGTGAAACTTAAACTTAATAGCCACGTAGCTGCCAGGCTCATTTTCACTCATTTTGTTTCTCATCTATCACAGAAGTTCCGTAGTTCAGTAGTGATCTTTTATCTCACTAAAATCAAAGTAGTAAAATTCTTGGAAAGTTTAAGAAAATAAAGAGAAGCATGACTGAGCTTATCAAACTGCTGTAGTGAAAGTTAGGATACAGCTTTTACAAAAGGAGCAGGGTTATTGATTTATTTAATCATTTAGGAATTGTTCCAGTGCTCCTGATTTAATAAAACCTGAAATAATTTTAGCTCATTCCATTTACTTTTAATTTGAACTGTTGCCAGAATCTTGAAACATGTTTCAGCGTAGTTTGTATGATTTTGTAAATCACCATACTTGACCTCTTAGTTAGTGATTTTCTTTCATGCTAAGCATTTTTATTTAGGGAAAAAAATTAATAAGAATATCAAATATAGATAGAAACATAGATGGCAAAAAAGACTTAATTGAAACTATTACATCTATGTCAATTTCTCATTCAGCAAAATGTTCTAAATCATACCATATTACATGTAATAAGCGCTATTCAGACCAGCTACATCAAAACTGTAGCTGGAAAAACAGAACCCAAATACAGAGCAGTGGTTAAAATGGTAGAAAAGCAAATTTATGTGTAAAATGCACATGCTGTTTAGACATAATGTACATTTCTGCTACTTTGATCAATTTGAAAGTCGAATCAAGCTTATTTTACTCACTGATGCACTGGTTGCACATAAAACTTTCCTCCCTATTGTTGACCTTACGTTGTAATCCTTAAATCACAATGCCACTGTTGTTCCATGAGGTTTGCTTCTAAATTTTCACATTGAGGAATTTCTTTCTACTGAAATACCATAGGGCTTTTTAAAAAGAAACACTGAAGAAGTGCTGTTTACATTGACATAGTAATGAAATAACTTTAGCAGAGCAAATTGAGTTCTTGAATAAGGATTAATTCTACAACATGTACAGTTGCACTCGTATTTTTTTGAAAAAACTAAAGTAATGACATTTAATTGTTTTCCAAATTTCTTTAAGAACAAATTACGATAGTTTCGACTTTAATAGAAAAAAGAAATAAAGCTTTTGGTTCATATTTCTAATCATGCGTACGTTTACATTGTAGATGATCAGATACTTGTCCAGCTAAAAAGAATTTCTAAGAAATCTGTCTTTACTGATAAAGTCAATGAACTTATTCATTCATTCATTAAGTCATTTAAAAGCTTGTCTTGCTTTGTATCCACAATTTATAGCTTTTAAAACTGTATCACTTTTGTACCAGACACTTTAAAAATGGGATTGTTGTGGTATTTTCCCTCAATGGAATTTCTTCCAAAACTTGAACACACTGCTTAAAGTCAAACTGGATTGCTGATAAAAGTTTCAAATAGTCAGTGAGGGTTTTGATCTAGCCAGACTGATTTCATGCAAGAAAAAAGAAAAAAAATTATTTATACCAAACAACAAATCCGCTTTATATTAAACTCAAATTTGGATAGTCATTTTTAAGGAATATATAGATCCTGAGATTAAAAGGGGAACTTAGTGAAATGACTCCTCTAAAAACATCAAAACAAACAAAAGCTTCATGTTTTTGAAACAGGATTTTGTAAAGCACATTGGAAAGGATTAATGCCTTTTTTAATTTTATTTGTCCTCATCATCCCTTTTTCAAACCTACACTGCCTGGCCAAAAAAAAGAAAAGAAAAAACCATGGTCACCTATTATAGTGCTCCTGTGATTTTTGTGTTTCAGTTGACGAGGCATTAAATCATTACTGATGCAATGAATAGCTTTTCATTCCTCAAACTGACATGAATAACCATTTCTTTCCCTTGATGGGGTCCTATTCTAATATCAGGGTTTCCACTACATGTAAATGATCGTGGCGTTACCACTACACCAAAATAAAAGCCACCGTGCCTTCAGAATTGTGATTTTTTTTTTTTTTTCTTTTTTTCTTTTTTTTTAAATGTTCCCGATGTAAATTATGTTGTATGAATTAATCCATATAAACATAAAATCTATATTTGCACACATTTATTGACGATAATAAGAGTTTGAAATTGTCCCAGGAAACGTGACATTGCTCTGCAAATAACTTAATTTTGAAAAACGAACACTGGAGTCTCAACTTCCTGTCCAGCTCTACTATGGCTCGCTCGAGAATGGCAGAGAAGAGGCAACAGACATGAGTAAATTTTGTTTCATACTCCACGAGAAGGGAGAATCTTTTTCTTTTTACTGCAGAGGAGTGCCTGTCTTTTTTTTGTACAATGAAAAATTGACCCGGTTATTTCATATTTATCTACAAACTTTGTCCGTCACACGGCGGGGTCCTGCACACGGCAGTGTCCGTGTCTTTAAATGCCACGTGTTGTATACATCTCTGTTCTGTCTCACCACCTCCATCAACTATTCATTAAAACGACCCGTTCAACGGTGCATCAGTGGAAATGTATATGCCCTCCCCACAGTTTTCAAAAATCCTGAAGGAAACCCTGAATATGACAATCCCAAGATTAATCAGCTCAGATTGTGAGAGTGGTTAAATATTGCTGGGACTTCAGACAAAAATTATTATCAAAACAATTCTGTAGCAAATACCTAGTGTGAACAAAACTAAACATGGCCCAACAAAATATTAGTGTGGAGTTTTATCTTTTTGACCAGGCAGTGCACTTTTTTGTGGTTTTCATTAGTCTTAAGAAATAATATTAATAATAATCAGAATCCAGCCGAACTTCTTTGTACTGCATGTCTGTTAATATGTGAAGTAAAACACTACTCTCAATCATTCTCATCTCAATAATCAGTTATCTAACTGAAAACTTAGATCTTGTTTTCATTTGGCTTTAGTTATCAACCATACCATCTTCTTTAAATCTGAGCAGATTCCACTAGTTGACTTGTACATGACTGTTGTATGTGTCCATAAAATCGTTTTTTTAAAAATCCATTGTAAATTTGAAATATAGGTTTGTTTTATTTGTTGTGTTGCTAATGAGTGGAACCAGACACTTATGTCACAGGAACAGTTTCCTGGATAGAATATGTTGAATTTATATTTCTGAAACCATTGATGACTACAATATGTCTTACAGCATCACTGTTAATTAAAGATTTAAATCTATGGATAACACAGCATGCCAAATAGTGCCTGACATTATGAGGTCTTTGTGAAGATATCCAAAAAAGGGCTATTGTTTAGATGACTGAATGTTGCAAACAGCATGTTAAGTCCTGCAGTTCCACATAGTACCTTTGTTGTCTGTTCAATTAAATTTTTGCCGTCTTTGTTGAACTTGACCCTAACATGGACTGTGTGTGAACTGCAAGTCTAAACCTGGCATCAGGTGAAACTTTAGAGACTGTGTCCAAAAGTTTCCCGTTAGAACAACTTCTGTTGGACAATATATACTTTGAGAAATAATTGTGGCGGTAACCTGTATAAACATCATATTCTAAGGGCGTTTTCACATGGGACTCAAATCCGTATTCAGGTAAGGTATTTGCTCAAAAACCACTTATTTCGTACCATGTGAACACAATCTGGACCGTGCCAGGGTACGGCCAGAGAAAACTTCCTTGGAGGCCGTATCAGAGTCCAGGTACGAGTGGATACGGATCATGTGAACACAAACCGGACTCGGGCCGTACTCGATACCAGACGCAGGCTCCAGGCAGAGGTGACGACACCGTCGACGCGTGTCGCCACGCGACCATAAACAGACCAAAACAACGCAGCATCTTTGCTCTACGGGCTCGAATTCGTGACCGGATAAC
>JAPMNP010640601.1:2402-16813 GCA_029874935.1 Atherina boyeri | reverse complement strand
ACCAGGGAGGTGACCACAGAGTGGGTCGATGTGTATGCACTATACTGCTGGTAAGGATTGCATACAATTTCATGTCGTAAATAGGTGAACTATCCCTTTAAGCAAAACTCAAATATAGCAAAACAAAGAGAAATGGTAGCAAATTTGATGCAGGACTTGAAACTGAAATATCACATTGGGATTCATACTCTGATTTATTTTTGTACCCTGAGTTTTATCCACCTGTAGCAGCTACAACTGAGTGAACATGATTTGCAGATGTAAACACCTGTGTGTTTTACAGCGGATAGTTAGAACGAAAGGACTCAGGTCAGTTAGTCCAGACCAGACTCCAGACTAAACACAGAGAAGCAGCAATTAGCTGTTCTGCTGCAAACAAGTGGAAAAAACTGCCAGTGGAGATTAAACTTTCACTAAATAGACACTTTCAAATCTACGTTAAAAACATTTCTTTTCTCACGCACCTATGCATGAGGTATGAACCATGTCTTCTAACTTATCTAGACTAGCTGCCTGATTTCAGTCATTTTAATTTAATTTAGTCATTTCATATGATTTTATGATGCAATGTTTTCTGTACTTTTTTATGTTTCTTTTGCACCCCACTGTAATGCTTTGAATGTTTTATGTAAAGCACTTTAAATTGTCCTCTACATTGAATGCGCTACACAAATACACTTGCCTTGCCAAGACAACCATCACTCCGGAATTCAGTGATAAGGACCTTTTATGTCAGACTGACCAGATTGAAGCCACTCCTTTACAGTATAAACGAAAGAGATTTTTTTTTTTAAAAAACCTGCTTAGAATTTTGCTTTCAATATGCAGAAAAAGAAAAAATTATGATGTTCATATGTCTTGAGGCACCTTTCATCACATGCCTTTAAAAGTATGAGCCTGGGTCATCATTTCAGATTCTGATAAGTAAATGGGTTTGGAGAGAATCATGAGCATGGCAGCAGTTTTCAGTCAAGTCAACCATTTTTTTTTTACATTTTGACTTTGAAATAAAGTTTGCATATCATTGTAGGCTACTAATGGGCTTATTAAACTCCGGCCTGTTTGACACATCATATTGTGATTTTTTTCAGATGCAGTCACTTAGAAATGACCAAATAATTCAGTTGGAAAAATTCAAAGGAATTCTGGTTTTGGAAATGGCAGCGTAGGTTGCATTCTGCAAGAGCTCTGTTAAAATCCTTCATAAATCCGAACAGCAACTGACTCATTATACTAAGAAACATGTGCGGACGGCGGCTTATAAACATACTGTAGACAAAGATAACAACAAGCCAAACAAGCTGGCGAAAGAACAATCTACCGAATTTGCAAAAGCACAAAAATGTGAGCTAACCAAAATGAACAACAAGCTAGTGCACTGCTAACTCTGGCGGGCATGGAGGAACTTTTAAAGTCAATGGAAGACTGCAGTCTCGCCAAGCTTTTTTACCAACTTTCTGCTGACTAGCAATTATAGACTGAGACGACCAGACAATTCAACACATTGAAACAGCCCTGAACGACATGGAGTCCTGATTGACAACTCACAAAACTACCTGTTCAGCCTTATCCGCATGGAGCCACTGGCTCGAAACACATGACCTCGAAAACAGATCATGGCGAAACCGGCTTATCTGAGAGAGTTCAGGGCAAACATTTGACCATTTTCATGGAGATTTCTCTGAAGGAAACATTTGTTGCTGACTCCTTTCCCACTTATCCAACTGTCGATAGGCCTCACAGAGTTGCTATCACCTGTAAGAAGCAAGATGACCCTGAAGATGGAGATGACGATTTCAGTTTTGTAGATTTTTTCTCCCTCTTTGTAATACCAATTAGTGTCTCATTATACATCTGCATTATGTTTCCAATTAAGTTCACCTTGTAATGATGGTGTTACTGTAGAATGAGCAACACTGCTAAACATGGGGTTGTACAAATGTGCCAAAATCCTTTACAATATCTCCAGTTGGTGTTCACATTTGTTTTGAGTTACTTGGTGAGTTTGATGATTACCCTCTCCCACAGTAATCAGGAAAAAATAACACAGATTGGCCTTTTTTATATTTTATTTGTTTTACCCTGCCAGGGACCTTTTAGTCTGGCTTTCACCCGCCTGATCTGACGGCGGTTTCTTTTCCGCCGTCAGATCAGTCTGGAAACCCACACGTACCTTTCTCCTGCAGCTGATCAACTTTTTCTGGAGCCAATCACAAATGTGCTAATCCGCCTGGCGTGCTATCGGTGGGTTCAAAACACTGACGTCAGATGACTATCCAATTGCATTCAGAGTCATTTGAACTATGCCTGTTGATCACACTTCTTGTGCAGTAGAAATTACATGACAGACTCCCCGGACTAAATTCAATCTTGAACTTAGTCTGGTGAAAGCCAGACTAGGGACCTTTAGTAGTGTGTGGAAGATCCGTATGCAGCAACAGCTTAGAACTTCTTCCTTGTGCTGGTCACCAGCCCGGTCACATTTTCCTGTGGGAGTGGCATCCTGTTCCAGGACTTGTTGAAGGTCAACCAGCCTGATTGGGTTGGTTTTTCTGGTACTCAAGCTGATCCCATAAGTCTTTGAGTTGAGGTCCGGACTCACAGTGGACTATTCCATCCTCTCATCTCCCAAATTCTGTAACGATCCCTGCTCTGCAGGGGTCAGTGTTGTCATCTGAAGGATAGAGTCATGTCCCAGATTCTGGATATATGGGATCATGACGAGCTCGAGAATCTCATTCCATTATGTCTGTCTATCATTGAGGTTCCAATAACGTGTCTGTCATATATCTGTGACTGACACACATCTTTTCATGCAAAGTTTACATGTTCTGCGACTCAATGATTAATCTTTGTGAGTATGTGTGTGTGGAGTTTTAAATCCATGTGTTGTTTGAATAAGTTAGAACTTGATCTTTAAAAATAGTTATTGCAAATAAAATGTGTGCCTAATATATATTGTTTACATTTGTAACAGATATCATGATGCTCTGTCGCTAACTTTTATAGTAAACTTGGAAACAGCAGTAGTTGAGTAAACACAAAATAAAGGAATTTCCCTTGACAACACAGAAATCAGAATATAGTCATTAACACCTCCAAGATTCTCTACCCAAGGATTCTCAGGTCGCCAAAGTGCTTCAAATCAAACTTTATTTATAAAACGCTTTTCATGCCAAGGCAACACACAGAACAGCTCAGCAGTGTGGCCAACACTGCAGTCAGTTTGTTTGTATACTCCTGTAGATATCTCTCATGCCAGCATTTCCACTTACACAGTGGGGTTTTGCTGGCACCCTGATCAATAATCTTTTAGTTTTTCCTCCAGAGTTGGATATCTAGTGGTGTCCATCCTCATTTCTCACACATTATCTAAATTGAATGGACTTCCTCAGCTTTCAGCCTCTCTGTGCCTGTCCAACCCTAATAAGTGACAGGACCATATTTCTTCTGAGGTTTTATAAGATTTATGTCCTGTTATTGTTGTTTTATATATTTCTAATCCACCTGCTGATGCAGATAGCTTACCTCACCGTCTAGAATTTAACACACAGATCATCAGATACATTATAAGCACAATCTGTGATGATCTGTGGAGATGCTTTTTTCATCAAAACATGCTGTGATTGTTTCAGTTTTTCATAGACAGATAACATGAAATTGTTTCCATATGGCAGCATCACATTATGAATAATTTACTTTGAAATGCTCAGTTGGCGTCTTCATTCACTGTCATGGTCTGTGATACAATCTTCAGAGCTTTGGAGAAAGGAAAGTCATTTATTTTGCTTGTTGTTTAAATGCTTTTAAATTTGATTTATTTCAAGACAGATATATACATATTTCTTAACATGGAAAATATGAACAAGTGTTCAGGCTGCAAAATGACTTTTTAAATAAGAAACAATGTCTTAATTTCTGCTATGAAACACACACACATGCAAATCCTATATCCATAAACAATGGCCTTATTAGACTAAACCACGCTGGTTGTATCGTCAGTATCTGTGCTATTTCACTGTAATGGAATAATTAAGTTCCAAATAAAGTGCATCTTTGAATCCCCACCACACCACACACAATACTTTCATATTTTTCAGTGCACATTAAAAAAGGCAATTTTAACATAATGCTTGTTTTTATCAGTCCTCTGATTCACCACCCTACACTCTGCATTAAATTCAAGTCATGCAGATGCAGATAAACAACGGCAAGCAAACCATAAAATGCGGCTATTAAAACAAATGTAGTCGGGAAAAAAAACAAGAGCAACAGTCTCCTATTAGTGCTCCCATGAGGGTGCAATGTTCATCACTCAACATGTAACAAAATTGTTGAGTGGATTGAAAATTGGATTTTTACCATTAGTGGGACAGAAAAAAATTTGGTAGGAGAGATGTTGGGAAAATGCTGCATACGTTAAGGAGTTTATCAGCGGTACAATGTTTTTATAAATCTCATACTAACAGGCTGCCTGGAGGCTCAACTATTGTCTCTGAGTGTCACTTTGTTTTAATGGCACGCTGACTCAGCTGCTGTTAGTCAATAGTGAGGCTTCCATTCACTAGTGACACAAATCTAAGATGATTCAAAAAGGCATGAAGAATGAACATGAGTCAGACTTGATTTTATTGACTTATTCAAAGCAAATAAACTAGGCTTCTTAGTTTTGACAGATGGTGACAGTGTAGGTTACATTGGTCATGGTTGAAATTCAATAGAAGTAGTTGCCCTAAAACAAGAAGTGTGTTTGGATTCTCATTTTAGTGTGGTTGTCTTGTACCCACACATTTCTCCTATTACCTTTTTCCCCCAAACAAGATCAAGGGAAATTGTTGAGGATGAGACATGAGGAAAAATAACTGAACCCTTCTTCAGGAATTATGGGGGTATCTTGTCATTTTCAGGCAAATAGTAGGCTACCCTTTTGGAGCACAATCAAACAACTGCATTCCCTTCAGTTGTTTAGAAAATGCTGTATATATTAAAAAAAATATTCGTATCATGTCTGTAACACCTTGAAAATTTTACTCTGTCTCTTTAAGATTCTCCTACCCTTTCCTACACGCCCCCTTTAGCACGTCATCACAACAGTGCTTCATGCCGTCCATGGATGCAGTTTGCAATCGTCCTCGTTGTTGTATTTTGCTAATTTACAAAAGACCTAGCTACATTATATAATGTTGTTTGTCTGAAATGGCAACACAGGAAAACGGACAACCTTATGCGTACGATCCCATGTTGGACTCGGAAGGTGACTTTTCTGAAGAACCGGAGCGGGTACAGAGGCTCTTCCAAGACGTCTCAGCTTGGTAATATACCTCCATTTCATCCTTTTATAACCCTGATGTAGTGTTTGTTTCTGAGGAACAGTAATAATGATGATGACTCGAGTAGTAGGCTGTTGAAAGTCGCTAGCAGAGCTAAGTTGACGCCAAATTCCACCAGGTGTTTTCTAATTACTGCTAGCCTAGTTGCTGCAGCTGAGTGTGGGAGGCGGAGGTAAGGAGTGCTCTGCTGGGGTGGACAGCAAGGGAGGAGAGGAGCTTTGCAAAATAGGAGGTGCTATGCAGTAGCAGCCATTTTGGCACCACTCGGTGGCTTCCACAGGAGATTCAGGGATTTCTAAGATACGCAGTGTTTCAAAGTCAAAGTCAAAGCAACCCTCAGGGCAGGTTTTTGGTGAGGAAATGACATGATAACATGATAAAAAAATAATAATTATATTGTGTCATGTCATGGGGGAGCACTTTGACCAGAAACAAATATTTGTAAAGTTGTTTTTAAAAAAACGAAACATTTATTTTGTGTTGACTGAGGGTTCAGAGGGGTTGCCTCTTGTATCTAAGGGCCATTTCCTGATATTTGCTTGTCTCGTTTCCTCTTGGACATTTACATGACCCTCAATATAATCGTTAAGCTCTCATTTGGAGGCTGCATGGTGGCGTGGTGACAAGCTGTTGGCTCACAGCGAGATGGTTGCCCATTTGAATTTTGGCTCAGGCATTTCCGTGTGGCGTTTGCTTGTTCTCCCTGCATGCATGTGTTCTCTCTCTGAGAACTCTGACCACGTAGGGTTAATTGGTTATTCTAAGTTACCCTAGGAGTGAGTGCGATTGGTTGTTTGTCTCTGTGTTGGTTTTGTGATAGACTGATGACCTGTCCAGTGTATACCCTGCCTCTTTCCATATAGGCTCCAGCCCCACCTCACCCCAGTTGATATAGAAAATGAAAAGTCAGTCGTGCCTCCATAAGTATAATGCAATTGACGTCACTTAAGTATCTAGATTTTCTCTCAAAAAGATCCAATCCATCTAGAATATTACCACACACTGTCATTAGATGATGGATGCAGTTAGTTATTCACCACCATTTGCTTTATAAACTGCCAAGCACTTCACTATTCGTCAGGCGCTGGATTGGACAAAAATGTATTCCTGTCAGAACTAATATCTATGGAATCATTCATGTAAAAGTCCATCGTTAAGAACAGAGCAAATTAATTCAATTAATGTCCCCATAATAACTAAGGATAAAATGTATTGACATATTCTGAGTGGGAGTCTCTTAGACCCAAAGATGTTTTGAAGCCAACCCCTATAGATGTTATTGTGCTGCACTTTAAGGCACCTCTATTTTATATATCTGACAGCAGGTTAGATGCTGCCACTGTATTTTCTTTCAGAAGTCAAATTCCTGAGTTGAGATGTCAGGAGGTTGAAGGGGCCTTAGCCCATAATATTCTGAATATAGCATACTGGTACTCTACAATAAAATATTTTGATAGAGGTCATTAATGTGCCTCTCATAGGTGCTAATCTACACTTGTTTTTGAGCTTCAGCACAAAAAATGTCAGTGAATATCACAGGATATTAGATTTAGATCAACTGATAGTAGTTAGATACATCTCATGTTTTCTGGGGTAATATTACTGTTTAAAATTATGAAAATGAATTTAAAAGAGAGATAAATATATTTCTTACTGACATCAACCGCTTCTGACTTGTTTTGATAGCACACTGATATTTATTATGAGCATTCATAATAAGTGGTCATATCCCTGCAGCATCCTTTGAGGCATATCACAAAGGATGCAAAACAGATGACAGATGCCTTTGTTAGGGGGCGCCAAAAACAGTTTTGTTTTTTTTTTAAATAAGTGTATCCAGCCAACTTAAAGCAACAAGCCTGTATTATACAGTGTGTTTGGATTCTCATTTTCGTGGTCATTATGGTTTGCAGTTAAATATTTATCAGTGCTGAATTTGAGGCTTCATATTGGGTAGCATCATAGTGGCTATATTCACTTCTATGTTTAGATTTTAAAAAGAAAAAGAAAGAAAGTCTTTGCTTGAGCGAATCATGAACAAATTGAGCTACTTTCCTGTGAAAGACTTGGTAAACATTTAACAAGCTATTTTTATGGCAGCCAGTTAATATCCATATCTTGGTTCTGCAGATTAATTACATTTTATTGCATTTCTGCTGCTTCAAGATAAGTTGCAGTCAGATGAATGAGTGCTAGTCCAGGCAGAATTACAATTAGTGATGAATGGATAAAATGGAAAACACAAAAAAATGAATAACTTTTGGTAATGGGATGGTAAAATTATGTAACTTAGATTATGTACCCTCACAGGCACAACAGACCAACCTGAGGTCATGCAATAGCCTATATTTTATCAACCTTATTTAGCACTTACAACACTCCCTGTGCGGTTATTAGATGCACTTTGACACACTGGATCAGAGTTCAAATTAAATGAACTGAGACTCGGTGTTTCAAGTGATACCTGCTGATAAATAGCATGATGTAGAAATGCCTTGATCTTATTCCTTTGATTACCACTGCGGGGTTGCTTCCGCACAGAGTAAATGAAGAAGGGGAAAATGTCTCTGTTCCCTGCATAATATGGAATATTTCTCACTCATCTAACTATAATGCAGTGCCTGGGAGCTATGTCAAATTTACGAGTAACATGCAAGTAACATAATTAACACTTGATTTTACAGTTCACTGTGAAGTCTCAACCACACATTATTATCATTTTTATTTTTCATATTTTCATTTGGCACATTCACAAACGCAAGTGCAATGAAGACTGGATACAAGACCATTTTCCTTGTTGCTGGAGGTGGTGGAAAATTAAAATAAATTCAACAAGACAACCAATAAAAACCTGCAAATGCTTCCATTTTTCTCCCTGCGTTGAGGTGTGAAGATTTACCCCATGGGCCAGCAGACAAACCTGATTATCAAATGAATCACATAAACATGGATTATTAGGAATATAAGATTACTGTGAAAAATGTGAACGCTTTAATTGAGCTATTACCTCCATAAGATTACACAGTAGTCAGCTTCAGTTTTTTCCCCCCTCTTGTCATGTGTTGCATTTGTCCTTTTCACAGTATCAATATCATATCAACTAGATTTTACCCTTTAGCATCAAAGGGTCACTGAGCCATTTAAATTTTCAGATGTTTAATATTGGATTTTTGTACCTGAGGGAGAATGCAAAATGATGATTTATTGCAGGGTTTTAACGGCTGCCTCTGCTGGAACAAGACCATTGTCTTTGTCTTTTTCTGATCCTGAATGTCTCTGACTGTACGACTGGATTCTGTTTTGATGCTGTGAATCTACTTTTTTCAAAACGTTGCTTTAGAAAAAAAACAACTCTTTTTCTCAGACATGTCTTCCCTTTGGCAACTTTACATCCTCTGCTTTCTTGCTGGGACCTGCTGAGTGTGGGCCATGTGTGTTTTTAGCTGACAAATGGGAATCCGATTATTTGATCTGACAGCAAAGAGCTGACCTCACAGAGAGGCAGGCTGTCTGCTGGATCACTGGGTCTGGGGACAATTTTCAGTCTGTCTGCTGCTGCTGGGGCATTCCCCTTAGGTTGGTAAGTGAGTGTGATTACTTGTATTAAATATGACAAGGTTAGAAGAAACTGATGAAAGTCATGTGGGAAGCTTAAAACTAAAATGTTGCTATTTGTAACCAGTCAGGGGTCTTGTGTAATTAAGAATGCAGAAGTTGTTGCAGCATGTTTGAGAAGAGCCCAGTCTCTTGTCACAATGCAGTCGCAGAAATGTGAGCTGGTAATGTGTCATGTTGCATATTGTTTGTTTATGTTCCTTTTTCATTTAAATGAAACGACAACAGAAAGCCGTGATAAAAGAATTTAATGAAATGAAAAATACCATCAATCCCAGAGGGAAATAACAATGCTGCTGTAGGGTTTTTGTTTGCTTGTTTTTTTAAACATAAAAACAGTCAAAATCAATTAGATGGTTATGGTTAAATAAGAAGTACTTTTGGTCTGATAGGGCTTGAACTTGGTTCTCTGACATGACAGTCTTTGGTGTAACACTTTTCACCACCATCCTCCCACATTTGAATAATTATTGAACAAATAAAAGCAGAGGCCTCTGTAAGCACTGCAGAGCCTTACAAAGGCTTGTAAGGTTTTTGGGACCGTAAAAAAAGGTTGTAATTCCACTGTTTTTCAGCCTATTTCTGATCCTAGGTTAAGATCAAGGAGGGCTATACACTGCCTTGCCAAAAGAAAAAATTCACCACCTGGATTTAACTAAGCAAATAGGTATGAGCATCCTATTGGATAATTACTGCATGGGTGATTATCTTTCAGCTGGCAACCCGTTGTTTAACCCCAACTGAGGCAATGAGCAGCTTCTCATTTCTTAAACAACCATGTGGAAAGACATCACGTGGTCGTGGAAAAGATGTTAGTCTGTTAAAGAAGGGTTAAATCATTAGCATGCATCAAGCAGAGAAAACATCTCAGGAGATTGCAGAAACGACTGAGATTGGGTTAAGAACTGTCCAACGCATTATTTAAAACTGGAAGGATAGTGGGGAACTATAATCTTCCAGGGAGAAATGTGGTGGGAAAAAATCCTGAATGATCGGCGATCACTTTAACGTTTGGTGAAATAAGATCGTAGAAAAACAACAGAAGAACTCAGCGCTATGTTTAATAGTGAAAGTAAGAGCATTTCCATGTGAAGGGAACTCAAGGGATTAGGACTGAACAGCTTTGTAGCCATACGAAAAACACTAATCAGTGAGGCTAACTGGGGAAAAAATTTTCAATTTTGCTAGGGAGCATAAAGATTTGATTCCCGAGCAATGGAAAATGGTGATGTGGTCGGATGACTCCAGATTCCCCCTGCTCCAGAGTGATAGATTATTCGACATGTAGGACTTTAGTTCTTTAACATTTTGGTTTTAGTTTCTCTGTGACAGATTTTCCTTGTGTTGTTTCTCATGTCTGCTTAGATCACTGACAGCAATCTCAGACATGTTTCATAAACAGTTTCCCAGATGAGCTTATTTAAAGGGAAACTACTGAAGGAGGTTGTTTTACATTATCATTAAGTCAGTTTCCACACAGTATGGGGGAAAAGAAGGATCTTTCCACAAATAAAAAGTGTGAACTGGTGCCAATGCATTGATGCTAAATTAATACAAAAAATGGACATTTCATGAAAACTTCAACTTCTAAATTTGGGAATCTTTTAATCAATGATTTAACAAATGTTCCGGGCCTGAAGTAAATACTTGTAGATGTGGGATGTGTGGGTATGCAGTAAATCGGACCTTCTCAAAATCCCCCACAGTGCCAATTTTTAGCATAATGTACAAAAATTTACATAATCTTTGTAGATATACAACTCCATGATGTTCTACAATGCAGATTTAATCAACTAAACTTTCCATTGCTGCATTTCAAGACTATAAGGTTGAGTCTTTGTCATGGCACAAATACTTAGGAATTTTTATCATTTTCAATTTCATCCTGACATTCAACAAGTGCTTAAAAAAACTAATTTAGTTGTAGAATGAAGTTTGGAAATTTCCTTTGAGATCTAAAATAAACTAATAACTATCTCCCTTTTGTCTGATGGGTTTTGATTCCATTATTGTCCTCAACTTTGCAACACTTACATGCATTGGGTGCTGTCTTCTTTTAAACACTTACCTAACTTTTCATCTTGTGTGCTCAGGTTAGATGTTCTGCTTCGTAAACTCAATTATTAGTCCCAAATGTTATTCTTGGTTTGCGCTTCTGTGCAGAAAGTAATTGTCTTCCCTCAACTAAAATGCATTTAATGAAATCTGAAAAACTTGTAAATGGAAAAATCTGCCTGCAAATGTTTATCTCATTTCTCTTTTTCTTTTCTTCTACAGTATATACATCTATGTCCTTATTTTGTGCATATTTCTGTGTGTAGTGTTTACGATGTGCAGCCAAGTCATTACTGATGACCTGTTGCCTAACCTCACAAATTGTGTTCTGTATATTAAATTATATAGAAATGGGTGTGGGAGAAATTCTAAAACCTGAGAAGGGGCTTAGGTTTTCTAAACAGCTCACTAATTTATGTGAATTGATTTCAGGTGTAAAATGTGAGAAGAAAGTTTCAGAAAGTTATTAAAAGTTGTGTTCCAAAGTGTGTATTTCTTATTCTAATCTACTGATATGAAACACATTATCTACCCATTGGTCTTGCTGCCATAATCTGTCATCCCAGTTCTTGTTTCATTTGAAATAGTTTTTCTTTCCCTATTGAAGCTTTTTAGTTCTTTTTTCCCCTGACTTCTTTTCAGTTCCGTTCGTGTAGTGAAAGTATTTGACTTTGACTATATCTCAATGAGAGATAAGCCAGCCAGCAACCTTAAATCCAAAGATAGGGCCTTCCTGACAAATTCTGACATCTTAGAAAAAACAGATGATGATTAAGTCTTTTTATTCAATGTCTTTAAACTTCAAAACCACCTTTAGGGGAGAAGAAAATCATCATCTTGTTTTTTTTCTGTCAGCCAAAAAAAAAAAATAAATAAGATGACAAAAAAAAAAGAGAAAGTACCAATGGCAGGGATAAAAGACAGTAATGGAAAAATCAATTTCATGACTGAAAAAACACTCTAAAAAGGAGACGAGACGGTATCAACATCCTTCTTGCAGCTCTGAGTATGACAACATTCTGGATGGGCTTTTTTCTTTCTTTTTTTTGAAAGACCCCTTAAGGGTGGACTCAATTTGTCAGGGAGATTTCTCTTGTGGTCTGAATGGCCAATTTACTACTGAATCTTAACTAGTTCATGCTATGCTATTGTAAAGACAGAGCAAGTATCTAAACTTTAATTGCATCACTTCTACTTAGGTTCCATTTAAAAACAATTAAACATCGGTTGCTGTAGCACCTCTCGTCAAGGATATTGGAGGTCCCAGCTTTGGAAGCAGCACTTTTGCTGTACCATTGCACAGCATCCCATTTATTGCACGATGAATTGCATTATAATATTTTTTCACTTTTAATCTAAATATGGAGATACCCTAGAATAGTGCAAAGGCTGCAAGACTTGGAAAATTAACCAGTGAAAATGTGTTACTTTCTCCTGCAATTTCCTCATTTTTACTTGTTTAGTACAATTTTATGTATGTAAATTCCCAAAGAAGGCTTTAATCAAAAATAATTTGGGTTCTGAAATAGTGTTACATAGCACAGTTATTCCTAAGGAGTTTTTGTCAACTTTAGGTAACCAACTTATCATTTACAGTGGTGCCATCTTCCAGCAGATCCACAGAGCAAAATTAGTTACAAACAAAACAAAGAAGACAATAGTTATGTGAAACACAATCATATAACCTTGATATTGTCATAAATTTCTTATGTGTGGCAGCAAAGAAGGAACTACCGTCCCTTTATTTTCGAAAAAGGAGGAATGGATCGAACTTCCACTAGATGCAGTCTAAAACTTGTATCACTTCACCAATGGAGTCAAAGGAATTGTTGTTTTACTTGGTATACCCATTTGTCAAACCCATCTATCAAACAGTATTTGACAGATACTTTGACAGTTTAGTTGAACTCCATCCATCCATCCATTATCTATACCGCTTATCCAATTCAAGGTCACAGGGTGGGTGGAGCCTATCCCAGCTATTAGCAGGCGAGAGGCAGGGTACACCCTGGAAATTCCGCGAGTCTGTCGGAAGTTTAGTTGAACTTTTATTTTTATTTGTCAGTTGTGGACAACACAGTTTTTGCTTCCCAGTGAGAAAGTTACTGGTTTGAACTATGTTTAGAGCTCCTTTCCAAGTTTGAATTGTGTGTTTTTTTCCATGCCTGTGTCAGTATGCATATTGTTTGGTTTTCCTTGAAAAAAGTATGCAAGTTAGGATAAATGGTGGAACCAGGGATCTGTCCGGGGTGTGACCTTCCAACTGGCCTTTAGCAGCTGTGATAAGAACTCACAATCCTGGCCAGGGTCAAGCAGGTAATACAGTGGATGGATAGATGAATTTTTCCTGCTGATTTGTCTTAACTTCAGATAGTCACATCTGGGATGACATCAACACATAATGAAACCATTGAGATGTCCCAGGAAGGCAGTCTACCTGCTGTCATGGAAGTTTTCTGTTTATATTCACTTGGTTCAAGCTCTCACCATCAGAAAATAAATCTAATTTATTTTATGACAGTGTACATACATACTTTTTTTTCAGATGTCGGTTGAGCAATGATGAAAGTCTAGGTTGCTAAAGGCCTCAAGTGGCCGCTAAGCCCCTCTGCAATGGTATCTGATTACAGGGGATAACTGGAATCTGTCCGATGTGGTGAAGAAAGCTGATAAAAGTTCATATCAAAACAATTAAGCTCTCTGGAAACTGTTTTCACCCCAAATCTCTATCTGTATGAGCTGAAGACGGACAGCTGGTAAACTGTTGTTAAATTTTGTCACAGCGGGCCAAAGATATGGCAAACAATAAGAGATTGATGCTGAGCACAGTGGTTAGAGGAAGTTTCACAGAACATAGCTTTGAGGCAGAGGTCCCTAAGGGTTAGCGTGATGATGATACATGAAGGTCTGATGTGACGGGGCGCCAACACCAGTGGGAGTTTGAATAGGGCAGGAGAGTTCTAAATCCTTTCACAGACTCAGACACTTACTCACACATCAGTGCAGAAAGTATCCTTTGTATAAGTTGTCAATGCAATGGCTAAACACAAAGAAGGTTCTATTGTAGCTCTACCATGATGTTGGATTCATTTTATCATTTTATTTTAAACCCAAACATGAACCTTTCAAAAATCTAAACAATTCTTTTTTTTTAATCCTAAATCTAAAATTGAAGTCATAAATTGTGTCAATTAAACAGTAAGGAAGTTCTTTGACTTTCCTACACATCCAATCCAACTGCTTTCTAAAGGATTTATTACCATTTGTTCCTCATACTCATTTGAACCAGGTTGATTAGTTGAAATTGACTTCAGGACGGATGGGTTCTATTCTCTTCAATCAATCAATCAATCAAATTTTATTTGTATGGCACTTTTCATACTAAAAACAAGTAACACAAAGTGCCTCACA
>JAPMNP010640569.1:0-17437 GCA_029874935.1 Atherina boyeri | reverse complement strand
GACGGATGGTTGGACGGATGGTTGGACGGATGGATGGATGGATGGATGGATGGATGGATGGATGGATGGATGGATGGATTACAGTATCTTTGTTTTAATATTATCAAATAAATGACGCAATACACTCCTTACATTGCTTTGGAAGCTAAGCACAGTGTTTTTCTGTGTGAATATCCGAGCCATGACCACAGCAGGAGAGGTCATGTTTAATTTCCACTCCAGACAGGTCCTGCTGGCCCTACCACAGTGCTGCAAATGAAATAACTCAGCCCGACTTCTGCTACTTGAAATCACTGCTGTATAATAACTCTGCAAGATTAAAATAATCACCGCATCTTGGATCTGTCGCTCCGCTTAAGGCAACCTCACTGTGTATTTTCCCTCTTATCATCCCAGCCGTGACAGCGGTTAGTTTCGGCACAGGCTGAGGCCGAACCTCACAGATGGAGCGCTGCCTGAACTCGATTACCACTCAGTTGTTTACCAGCCGAGGGAGAATGTCTCTCTACACAGGGTAGAGCTTGGCCTTTTACAGAGAATCACACAGAACATTCTGTCACTATTCTTTGTGATACTTTGACAAATTATCATTCACTAATAATGGTTAATTAGCAACTTATTAATATTTAACAAATGTTTTAACACATTATCAATTATGTGCTGAAGTCAGTGTTAATGCAGCTAACCAAGAAATGACTCATCTAGAAACACATGGTGCGATCCATCAACTCGGCTGACGTCACAAATAAGAGTAATTATAATAAGAAAATGTTATTTTTAGCCATGAAGCGAAAGCTAGGATTACAATGGATATACAGGATAGAAAATCAGAGCTGATTGTTGCTATAACAGCTTAAATCAACGGAAGAAACAAAGACATCAGATCCTGCAGGGTTTTCATACATCTGCTTTGACAGGTTGGGACTTAGTGTCTGAATCATGTCTCTGATTTGGTCAGGGGGGGAAATGACAAAGCTTAGGATAAAATTACAACAAAAACAAATAACATAAACACTAAACCAATTGAAACATGCTCAAGTAATTCAACTGATTTGTCCAGACAGTTTAAGAATGGAAAATAACTAAAATATTTTTATTCTATGATGGTAGCAAAGATCAAAACTTAAGATCATTAAAACATTTTTTTAAGTAACTGGAAGATCCACATGATCTTGAAATGGCTAACTATCTTTTCAACTTTCAGACTGTTTTATTGGCTCAACAGGATGTTTGTATTATTTATTGTTTACACTTTTCAAGGATTACTGATGAATCATCGTTCTTGGATCCACTACACAGAAGATCCTCTTAGAGCATAAGTGTAACTCATCAGTGAAGTAGTTTAGTGGTTGAACGCATGGCAACAGCCTTAGAAGAAAGCTATGTAAACACTCATTCAGCCATTAAGGCAGCAGCTTATACTTATAAAACAGTAAGACTGAGCAGTGAAGTCCAGGGTTTACTGGACCAACATGCATTAAAGAATGTGCATGGTATTCTAACACACATAACACATTTCAACATTAAGAGGCTGAATATTCCCCAAAGTTCTCCAGTGAGGGTTAACCTCCTAACAACCTGGAAGATGAAGGAAGCTTCCCAGATAACTTTTATACTTATTTTTATTCCATTTGTTCTTATAAGACAAGCTTATTGATTATGTTTTCCTTTATCAACTAGTTATTGGATTTTCAAAATAGATATTTTCAGGGTTTCCATAAGATTAGCTTAATGTAACCAGTGAATTCAGGCCCCCCACTATGCTCTCAATCACACATGCACACCACTCCCTCAATGCACACACACTGGATCAATGCATGATAACACATGTGATGAATGCTCATTGGGTCTCATTGCAACCAGCTGTGTGTCCCTCCAACACATTCTCCAATACTCGCAGAGAGGTAGACTTTATATCGGCCTGTGCATTACCACCATGATTAGAATATGGGTGTGAGCTTAATATAGAAGCAGCAAATTTGAGTTGACTGAATATTTGACTGTAGACTCATCAGAAGAGTCTGTACAGTACAACGGCTAACAAGAATGGGAACAGAAGAGAGGGTAACATTAAGTGAAAACATGACTATAGTAAAAAAAAAAATATACAAGGAAGTACTGATGGTGTCCTATCCCCTCCCTCCCATATAATTACCCAATGAAAACTAAGCTAAGATCTTTAGCTGTGGCTAAAACTTAGTTGGCCATTTGTGGGTAGCTCTTTTACGTACACACAATTAACCCTTTGACACTTAACCCAAGAAGTAACAGAGATAAAAGTGTCCTTTAAAAAAAAAAAGTTTTTACCGTACAGTGATGCAATAGGTCTCTGTATGCACCAAATATGATACATCAGGAGTTTAAGGGTTAATCTATTTGTCAGAAGAAAATAATCTGCCTCTTTGTGAGTAGTCATCCAGGTTACAGGATAACTAGACATGCACTTTCATGTCAGTGTGCTACATTAGACAGTATTTGGAAAAAACACAGAAACAAGGACGCATCAGTTATTTTGAGTTGCAGGTAAATTAAGAAAAGGTTTGATGTTGCTACTCATTAATGACTGATTATTCATTATGCTTTACTTTATCTCATAAAGACACTGCACATTAATGAGCCTTGCTGTAAATGCCCCAGAGTTGCCAAGGGGCTATTTTTCATCTGTACTGCCTGCACAGATGTTACAGATCCCGAGACTAGCAAGCTCACAAACACAAAGCATCCTAAATATTTGCATTGAAAACCAACTTGGCACCGAATGACCAGGTAGGACTCTGGAGACAAACCTTTGGTAAGTCTGTCTGGTGCAGCTGATAAACTGGTGAGCTCATACTGCAGCAACAAAAAGAAAGGGTGGGCAAGAGAGAAAGCGTGAGGGAAATGGAAAGAATGGTAAGAGAGAAAAAAGGATGAAGAGATAGGTAGACAGATGGGAAAACATGAACTGAGCGGATTGAGGAGAAAAAGACAAAGCTGTTAAAACTGAATAGAGATGAACAGAAGAGTGTACACAAAGAGAGGAGAAATTATGTGAGAATAGAAAGAAAAAAATATTTAAAAAAGAGTGAAATAGGAAAGCATTAAAGGTAAAAGGAGTGACAAGAAGAAAAAAAGGTAAAATAGTTCTAGCATAACAAATAAAGCAGGAAGAGAGTCTGATATAAAGATCACATGGCCAGTGTATAGCCAATTTGAGTTGCTCTCCCTCCTTTGTTTGATCCCTCTCCGTCCGTCTCCACGGCGATTAACGGATGGGAGAGTTGTCACGGGAACGGCCAAGAAGGGAATAACGAGGAGGGGGGACGTCATCTGGACCGAGTGGAGCAGAGAGAGAAAGCAAGAGCAGAGGAGAGAGGGGAAGACCCCAAACCACAGCAGCACATAATTAAAATGGCTCCTCACACACACATTTCAACAAATCCAATAATGAACAGCCTCCCCTCGTCTCCACAGAGACACACAGTTCACCAGTTCCTCAAACTTTTCACTCTCTGATGGTGGCTGTCATCAAAGTGTCTGTATATGAAGTTCACGTTTATTTGCTTGAGTGTGCAACTATATTTTCATCTTGCCTAAAGGCCAATGAATATACGTTTAAATTTCAAATGTAACCATCCCAGTGGCAAGCAAAATTATTCATTAAAATTACAAATTTTAGAGTATTACCCCAACGGTTTAATTCTTGTCACAGTGAGCAAGTCTCTGAAACAGCATTTAGACTGAACAACTCCACAGTGAAACCTGGAATGATAACGAACTCCTCAATGAATAATAAAATACACTCCACTGTGGGTATTAGTGATGAAATTATGGAAATTAGTTTAGTTTTCATACTAAAGCATTGCTACAGATCAAATGGATTTTAGATCTTTATAGATGTTTACTGAATTAACAAGGTTTTAGACTCAAATTTCCCCCTGATAGCATTTAAGCCAAAATGTGTGAAACCTCTTTAGCTATACCAGTGACTTTATGATCCAATTAAAAATAGAAATTCACAGGAATTTCAGTGTATTGTGGAGCACACACCATGGACTGAAGGGTTAAAAACGGTCAGGAAAAATACCCATAGGTGGAACTAAATAGTATAATAATAGTTTATTAATAGCATTTTTATTCTGCATCATCTCTTTTCCTGTGTAAAGTGAGTTTGGCAAATGCACACAGAGCTCAGGTTCCTATTCATCAGGTCAAAGCTCCTCTGAAGCAGAAATATTCCGGCAAGATCTGTGTAGTTCTTAAACAACACATTTGATATTTTAACATTAAGCAGATGCTTTACCCAAAGTCACTTCCAAGTGAGTAAAAACATCCAAACTTTAGTTTGTGAGAAAATCTGGCATAATCATTAAAAGCAAAATGTCTTTAGAAGGACAAAGTATGGGCAGAACAGGCAAAGAAGTGCAAAGTAAGTGAAAGTTAAATGTGTTAGAGTCACAAATGAGAACAAACTGGAGTGAGACTAATGTGCTCAGTGAATCCTGTCTCTACATTGTATCTCTAATATGTGCTCAGGTCAACATGTGCATTTATTTCTTACCTTTTCTTTCTATTCCATCTTTTTCATGTCTCTCTTGCCTCGTGATTGTGGGTAGAGCACTTCATAGTGCCAGTAAGCAGTTTGCTAAATGTTACCAGGAGTCTTAAAACCCATGCTGCTAGTATCAATGCTTTCATGCAAATACTGCAGCAATAGCTGACCCATAATTCTCACTTATGGCTATATCTCTGGGTACAATTCCAAAAGAGACATTGCAAAAAAGCTCTGATTATTCTGTCAAAGGATGTTGATTTCATAGGCACTGGTTTATCAAACTTCACCAGATGTTTAATGCAAAGAAGACATTAGATTATCCAGTTTACTGTTTTGTGCAAGTTTTGTTCTTTTAGGAGAACCCTTGATGCTTTAATTGATAAACAGAGTTTTGGACACACACTTATTTTGAAAGAGTCTGGAGGGGCTCGGGCTTGTGGGGCCCTGTACTCTGCTTGCCCCTAAGAGGCCAGTGCGCCACGGGACTAGCGACTGTCGTGTCTGGACATCTGGGCCCTGTGCTCCATGGCCGTAGGGATCTGGCTGAGGCCTTCCTCTGCCGTCTGTGGTCGGCTGGCTGGGCTCCATGCTTTGGTCTGGTTCTGATCCTTGGAGCGGTGTGGTCGCATTTAAGCAATTGCACACATCACTCAACTCGATTCCTTCCTTACATTTTGCACTCACACTTACTTACCCTCATTCTTATATAGTCATTGTGTTGTCCTGCAGGTTTAATCACCAACAGCCACAGTTACTGTATGTTTCAGTTTATTTGTTGCTGTTGTTGTTTTTAAAGGTGGTAAAGAGGATTTTCCAGGTCTGCAACATTAAAAACATTTTAAAATAATACATGCGCATGAGACCGTCTCCTCCCCCACCTCCCCCTACAACGCAAAAAAGTTTTCTAATGTAAGGAACATCTGTCTAGTGCTGGTGTTGTAGCTGCTTTTTAAAGTTGGTTTGCATAAGCAAGAGCAACAAAGAAAATAGCATGGTAGTGTAGCATAACAAATAATGAAATAAATAGATAACAATGGCAATAATACCAACCAAACATTTCAAATCAAATAGATGAAGTGTATGCAGGGAGTGCCACATTACATACGTTACAAACGTAAGTCACTTGTAAAAATAAGAGAGGTTGATTGACGTGTCAACGACCAATATTTAACGACATGCTGTAGCTATCTATTGGCTATTGATTTTTGGGCCCCACAACGTTCACACTTTATATTTCTTGTAACTTTTTAAAATATTTTTCATAAGTACGGGGCTGCTACATATTTTTCCAGTAGGTTTTAACAAAGATTTAAATTTGGTCAGAAATTAAAAATCCTTTAATGTTTCTCTCAGTTTGTCTTCTTTTAGGTGCGCCAAATGATTGTCTACTTTTTTTTTTTTTAAGGAGGTTATAGGATTTCATCCTAGGTGGTAGCAGCTGCTTGTCTGGTTTCTGTTTCAGTTGCATATTTGTTGCCTCCTGCCTTCTGTCTCTTGTATCTGTCTCCTTATTCTTTGAAATACTTTCTCCTTTTGCTCTTCTCCTCACACTTCCCCTCCCTTTGTTTTTCATCTTCAGGTCCGGCATAAGCATGTAACTTAGCAATAAACAAAATAAAGACCACTATTCAAGCACATGGGTGGTTTTAAATCCACAAAGCTTTATTTCCATTATACCCACCAAGATCATCTTGGCAAAGCAAATTTGTTCAGCACAACACCGCTGCAAAACCATTCTGCTTGCTATGATGCAGGATAATACAAGTTGAGAAAAAAAGAAAACAAAGAAAATTCAGCAGACAGATAATCGTGCAAATTGAACCTCTTTTAGTCTAGTCAAAAAACCCACTAACACCTGCTAACACCTGGCTTTTGAGACCCTGATCAGCATCCAGTCCCACTTCACACAATTCAGCAGCAATGGTGGGTTTTATTTGGCTATAGCTCCATTTGACATTCATGAGGATGGGTCAACAAGAGTGGGCACAGTTGACACTTTTATTTAATGAAACACTCATTTAAAGACTGTATAATCGCACATGGAGGGTCTAAAACTGACAGTAACAGCTTATGGTCAAAAAAAGACAAGATTGTTCAATTTTACCTGTCTGTGGGATAACTGGCAGCTCGCTCTCAGTCCAGCTGTGAGGGGCTGACACGCAAGTCAAAAAATAATAAACTTGCCTAATTATCTCAAAAAGCTGTGCTCATCAGAAATTGTTGTCCAACACAGCCTGCAGGACATTGCAAAACACCATCCCTTCATGCCGTCATAGTTAAAGGATTTCCCCCTGGGAGTTAGTGGTAGTTTCTCGACAGGATCTGAATACATTGTAGCCCACAGATCACTCAGGATAAAGACTATGATTGGCAACAGGAACAGATCTAATCAGCCGGTATGTGCAGATGCCCCGATGTTTGAAAATCCCAACTCCAACATTGTATTTTTGGTAAAGACAGCATTAAATACGAAAGAGAAGAAAAGTTTTGTTCTAATAATAATAATCTGCTCATAATAATCAATCTTCAAGAAAAACATGAACACTATAATGAAGGGCTGCTGTATTTTTGTGGGGGTTTTTTTGTTAATGTAGAGTGAATGATCTGCTTTAAATCAATTTTCTAAGGGTTTTAGCACCTAAATGCTTAATACATCACTGTTTCCAGATGAGACAACAGTTGTTCTTACCTGCCAAGATGGCTTTGTGTGCTTCAAACTTTTGGCCGACAACACAAAGGGAGCAGTCTGTGAATCTGGAGCTTTCCCATAGATCTCCAAGCTCCTCAGCCAACCTGCAGTCAGGAACCTTCACCATGTTCATGGCGTTCTGGCCTGAGATGTTCACAGAGTCTTGCACTACACTTACCTGGAAACACACATATACATACAGCTAATTTAAATAAACTGTGTACTATATTGTTCTTTTTAACTCTATATGCCAGTGAAAGAGGAGTTATTGTAGGGTGAAATGATCCGTTAACAAACCAACTAATTCACACAGAGGCCTATAAATAGCATCCAATGTTCATAAAAGAAAATGAGTGAGTCAATCAAACGCACTGTGAATGATTAATGTGGGTTCTCTGCCTCTGTAATCAATACATCAGCCACTCAATATGGGAGCAATTCAAAGACAACCTATTGTTCTGTCTTTATCCAATCAGACGGGCTACACTCTCAAACAAGCTAGGCATTGAAGTCAAATTGGGAGTGCCAGAGTGTGTGTGCCTGTGTGTGTGAGCATGAGAGTTGTCTGTATGTCTTCCCTGCTGATTTCACCACCTGTTCCAGACAATGTCAACCAGACTCATTTATCTCTCAACAGGACTCATTGCAAACACACTCAAACACACAAGCAGAATTAGGAACACAAACACAGCCACATATTCACACGTCCTCATTATTAAGTCATTTCTGACAGACTGGATTGACTGACTGGCAGCATTTTAACTGTACACAGTTTAATCAACAAGTGATGTCTGATTAACCACATCCTAGTTTACGGCTATGATAGTCATGCGGTTTGTTTGAAATCTAGTTTGATATTAGTCATATATTCATTTTTACAGGACAAATTCTAATACAAATACCTAAAACATTTAATATTTTACATAACAGATTTTTACAAGCAGAAATATGTGTGAACTTATTATTCTTTGGTTGTGGATGGATTTAAAGCAAACCTTAAGAACCTTAAATCTTGAACCCCTAAAGAAGGCTATTTCAGCATTGGCCTTGCATCCTGTCTCTTCTCTGAGCTCTCTCCAGCTCATAAAAGCCACCCTGTTGACGATCCTTGCCATATCTCTTGCTCTGTCACTTTATCACTTTTCTTTTCCTCAATCAGAACTTAAAAGGTGATCTGCAGAACTTTCGTTCCTCCCGGTGAGTAGTTGGCATTTTCATACTCAACCGCCCTTGCTCCTACCGTCAGCTGCACCGGTTGCCAGGTTCGCCGAATGTCCACGGGTGATATGACGTGATTATAGAGTCTGCCGCGATGTCAAGCGATGAGTCTTACGTGGTAATATATTTTTTCTTGTGTGCCATATGACGCCATTACACACTGCAACAATCACGGTGTAAAACTAATGTTTAAAATGTTTAGATCGCAAAAAGCGGACTGTAGTAAATGTGGATTAGCAAACGATCTGGCATCCTGTGCACTCCACTTCTTATGACATCAACGGCCTGATGCTGTTGGCTGAGAGACACTTGAAGTCAAGGGGGGTGAGACAACCAAAGGAAAATATTTACGTTTTTCGGACCCATAAAAAAAATACAAAAACATAATTTTTTAACAAAATATTTATTTTTCTCCAAAATGAACAATTTTATTCTACACTCCTTTAGACGTTCTGTGGATGTATTTACAGAGACTTTTTTATTTTTATGAAGAAATTCTATAGATATCCTTTAATCAAATTACCTGAATCAGTCATGGTGCACGTTCCAAATGGGCAATGTGTTGAAATCCAGCTGCTGACATGTGACGTGGTGAAATAAGGTGAAATGCTGCCTTTGAGATAACTGCTAATAATACAGTTATAATAAATAAGAGGTCAAAACCTGATGTGTTCTTCATGTCAGTATAACATTACATGTGGTGAAGTTACAAACAGCAGTAACAATGTATAAAGCAAGAAATAATTTACTGCCTGACCACTCACTAAAGATGTTTTTTGTTGTGACGGGGGATATGATAATAGCAATCTGAGGAGAAAATTAAATTTGAATATATTAAGAGTAAGAACAATTATGAAAAGCATGTGCCTTATGGCATAAGATAATGGAATAAACTTCAGATGAAACTGCCCAAACATCTTTCAATTTAAGAAGAAGAATCAAAGAAATGGTGTTCAAAAAGTATGACGACAGAAAACATATGCAAACCAATACAATTATCAATATATGTGTGTATACAGGTAAATAGATGTGTCTAATTTTGTATATGTGTTTATATATATGTTTATGTGTGTGTGTACAGTATATTCATGTAGGAACATATGTATGTACCTATACTGTATATATGTGACTGCATAGGTTTGTATGGAAATACAAATAGATATACAGTATATCTGTGCATCTGTAAGGAATATACAGATGTACTGTATATGCTTTTTTATTTATTTATCTTTTATACATCGATTTTCTTGTTTTCTGGATAATCTCAATGACAGTGCAACAATTATAACGAAAAGCAGGTTGAAGTGTGAAAGGGTGCAGGGATAACTACATAATTACTCTTATATTTGAACTTAAAAATGGTCTATGTAGGCAATTTATACAAATATTTGTTTTTATTTTATTCTTATTACTCCTTTCAAAACTAAAAAATATGTTTATTCCAATTAAAAATATATCAACTTTCTAATTGGAATGTACTTTTGTTTACGTGTTCAAAATAAAAGGAAAAAAAAGGAAAAAATGCCAATGCCTTAAAAATATCATCTTGAGAGCATTACAGTATTTTGTCCTATTTGCTCTCATTTTGAATCCATCTGTGCTTCATTAAAACATAAATGATCATTAAAGAAGGCTTAACAAAGTCTTTAATGGTTAATGAAAGGGTTCAATTGTAAGGAAATATCACTGAAACTACATTCAATACCAAAACTGGTAAATAACGTGTACTGTAAAAATGTCAGGAAATGAAATAAGTTTCTGCAGATACTGGAGGGTGCGCACAGCCTAAAGGGGAACTTGGGGCAGATGCCAGGTCCAAAAAAGTCAGCAGGTGAAAAAAAGAAAGAGACCTGCACACTGCTCAACAAAAAGACTAAACTTTATTGAATAGCAACATTTCGACCCTTCTGGGCCTATCTCAAATTAAATAAGCCCACCAATAGATATGAATAATATCATGTTAGTTTTACTACATCATAATTTTTTAATGGTAGTGTAATACAGATCTGCATTAACACAGTTATGATTATGACAATATGAATGTTATACAACGGTAATTAAAAGTATAAAATTGAATTTTAAAGATGCTCTTCCAGTATCCAGCACATTATTACAACCGATTTTATGACACTATTAAACTGTTTACCTGGTTGTTTATCACATTGTGCACAATTACGACCAGTCAGAGATACCTTGTTGCTCCCTTGTTTCCAATGCTGATGCCACCTAAATATTTTTAGTAAACTGCTGTCAGGAAAAGGACCAAAAATCCCAACAGCATGACCTTGCTGTTAAAGCTTTGGCACAGGTGCTGACACACACACACAGAAACACACACACACACACACAAAAGCAGCCAGGTTCCCTCTTCATTCATCCCCATTCAGTTATCCGCCCAGCTATTCGTCCAATGCAACATCCATCCACCTATTCAACTCGCACATAAAGAGTCCTGGAAAAGGAGGGGAGCGACATACAAAAGAGAAGTGCGTGGCAAGCAAGAAATTGAATGTCAAGGAGCCTTGTTTGCTCCTGATGGGAGTTTGAGGGTAAGCATGAAAGGGGAAGAAAGACAGACAGAAAGAGACAGAAGGAAGGATAATAAGACATAAGAGGAGAGTAAGAAAAGGAGGAGAGAGGGGGGGAGATATAAGGATAATAAAAGGCACAGAGAATACAGACACAAGAGATACTGGGTGGCAGACTGACAGAGACTAGAGAAGTCTTAACACACAAAGAGGGGGAGAGTGTGAGTACGCTACAGTTGGAGATGGCCTCTCATAGTAGCAGCTCATCTCTGGCTAGAAATGACTATTAGGGCAGAAAGAAGAAAATGTGACTTTCTAAAAAAAAGGAGCAAATATTCATGTGTGTCTGTTTTCCACAGCTGGCTTTATTAATCCGGCATATGTAGGTCTGACTGACTGACATGCTTCCATCTCCTCACACTGCAAGAGGAATGCTCGAAAACATTCACAGGAGGAATAGACAGACACTGATAAGTAAAAAAGAAAGCCTGGGAGCGAGGGAGCGACTGTGTACATGTGAGAATGAGAGACAGATGGACAGACAAAGAAACAGAGGGCAGAGGACAGAAGTTGAGAAGGGAGAGAGTCCAGCCCTGTGTCCTGAGTAGTCACTAAAAAAATAAACAAGTGCTGAAAAGCGAATTGGAAGGGAAGCCTGTGAGCCCGGTCAATGTGTTTGGGTATAAATAGCCCAATTAGTATGGTGGAGACGTTGCTGGGATCTCAGATGCAGCGTGGCAGAGCCGGTCTAATTACTGGCTAACTTGACCAATTATTCCACTGTTTAACCAGGCAGAAACTAAATCGCAGCACCTGGTTATTTAGACACACCGGCTGCCCTGACAGTCCTCTCACCATTAGCTGTCATCTTCAGTCACTGTCAACCACCTCATCTTCTTCTGTACATCTTGCCCCTCCATAACACTCCTTGGCATAATAGACGAGTGGACACGGACAATGTATAAACTTAATGCTAATTTATGGTAATTCATAGTATACACTTACATAATTTACATCAAAATAGAATATTTGATGCATCTCTGTCAAAAGCATTTAGCTATGACTGGTAGAGGTGACCAGGCGTATATTTACCTAAAGACTGTAAAACGCTGCCCCAGTCAATGTCATGATTAATTGAATTCACAATTAAATGCCTCAATTAATCAATCTTAAAGATCCCTCAATATAGTCACTTTCCATAAAAGATTGAGCCAGAACCGTATGTGCAAATCAGGGCAACTCGCACACAGAAGGAAAGCAAAGTTGCACAAGATACAAACAAACTAACCTTGAAATAAACGGATTAAAGATGCAGTGTGCAACAAAATCAAAGGTGAATGACAGAAAAATGTAATACATCATTAAAAACGGCGTTTCCATTGAAACTAATCATTTTACTAAATAAACAGTTCTGTTTTTATTTACTTAAAATGAGCCATTTATATCTACTTGCCGTGGGGCCACATACATGGCAGCTGCCATGTTTGTGCAATTATGATGGTGTCTCTGAATGAACAAACAACTCTTTTTATGAAGTGAGAACCCTTTGAGTTTTGTTTGCTTGATAGGTGTTCGAGCACTGTCTGGGAAAAGCAACACCTGTAGTGAAGTCATCACTTCACCTGAGGTCACTGACAGATAAAGCATGTTTATGTCTGAAAGAATTTTGACCACCAACGGCCACCATCCATTCACAATTGTGCTTGGCATTTGAAGTTATTTCTATAACTTATATATGTCCATATATGTTATATGTTTTTTGTTTTGTTTAGTTTCTTTGGGTGGGGGTGCGGTTGCTTATAAAAGAAAGCCAAATTGATCAACGTGTCATTGTGGAGGGCAGCTTGCTAGCATGCCACAAAAAAGTTGCAGCAAGATGAATTTCACATTTACTACTGTATGTTTCCCCACCTATAACATTGCATTACAATTAAATGTTGGGTCATTTGAATATGTGCAATTGTGAACGACCCGGTTGGGCTTACAGCTGCCAACCTGTTAAGCAGCACTCACTGAACGTTGCATTATATGGATGAGAAAAAAATAATTCTCTAAAACTCTTGTGGGATAGTTTTGCTGATCACACATGATTGATTCGCTGTGATTTGCTTTGTTTTTTGTCAGTGTGCAATTATCTTTAGCATGAATAGTATTTAATTTCAGATACATGGTCTGATTCTTTATTTTCACGGCTCTGCTATTATTTCTTTTTCAAACAGTAGCTATTCTGCTAAAAGGGAAGCTGGAAATAAAAAGCAAGGTAGATGGGCTTTTTTCCTTGCGTTATAAATTTTCTATTTAGGTTCAGAAGAAATGGTCAAAAACATTTTGGTAATGGGGTTTATAGAAAGGACCCTCCCAAGTCTAGGTAGATTTCCTGTATCCTTTTACATCTGTTTTCTCTAAGTGAAACACAGTCTTAATATGCAGAATTTATTTTCTGGTTACTGACCAGAGGGGATTTATTGGAATTGGACTTTTTGGTTACTTTTCTCTATTGCAATATCATCTTATAATGTTAGCCTCAAAACATTAAATTAAATCAAATTAAATTAAATGTAAAGACCAAAGGGAAGTGCTCATGTGATTTTGGACACATTTTCCTAGTGTTAGGAAATTAATTAACACATAATAATCGTGATAATCATAATATTGTGACTATTTCTCTAACAATAATCATACCCAGAAAGTCTATTATCGTGGTAGTATTAGTCATTTCAGGGAATTTCCAAAACTAAAGTCTCCTTGTAGATGCTACAGCGGTTGTGAAACTTTACCATGAAAGTCATTAACAAAAAAGTAATGTAACATTTATGTTTTTCTCTGCTTGAGTATCAAGAAAGTATTTGGTTAAAACTAACTGGGAAATGTAAAAATTTATATAAAATATTAGGATTTCACATATGTGCATTTGGGGTAATGACTGACATAACTGTACAACTCATAATTGGTTATTGAACCTATTTCTATATCCAGACAAACCTACTCCATGTATAAACAGCTCACCAGCAATGTCCAGGAATGTGGACTCCCCATTTTCAAAAAGGTGCACAAAGCACCTCAACTGAAAAAAATAAAATAAAATAAAAAATGTTTGGTGGGTATTCAGCTTAAATAAGGGAATGCTGGGGGTGCTTAGTCATTGATACACTATTTATTTATTATAAATCATAGCAATAGTGGGCTTTAATGTCTTATAGTTTAAAACACAAGAAGCTCATCATCATCATCATCATCAACCATCAAACAAAGGGTCTCAGAACCCAACAGTGATGAAGATGTGAGAATGCTGAACCAACCATTCAGCCAACTGATTGACTTTTATTTATTACCCTGGAGTTTTAAGGCAGATGATAATGATGATGACAACAAAACCCATTCTGTATACAACCGTAGGTAAAGAATAACAGTAATGAAGAATTATTGCCATTGTGTATCATCACAATCATCATTTGTTTTGGTAATTAAGTTCCCAAGATAAGTACTTGCTAAAGCACTTGCCTCTCAGTCAGTTCCTCAGACATCAAGATGGATCTGTCGTAAGCTCCCCCTAAAGCCTCCAGGCAAGAGTTAATATTGAGTTTCGGCACCCAGATGATTTATTCATAATGCATCAATCTTTTTCTGCTTGTTTGTGTGTTTGTTTATGGATTTATCGTGTTTTACCATGCGTGAAATAGTTTGAAAAAGGGAAAGAAGAAAAAATCAAATAAAATTCATTAAGTTATGGAACACTTGTTTTATTTATTTTTTATTTTTACCTTTCAAGTGTCATCTTTCTGTTCAGTTCATTTGCAAACATTATGGACAAAAACAGACACTTTGACAGAGGTATTCATCCACTTACCACATCAATCTACATCAAATGCTGCAGCTGGATGCCTGAACACAGAAAATCAAGGCACTTCTCTATTTTGGAATATTTTCTTTTGCCTTTGTTCTTGATGTTATTGTTTTCATAAATGATTTGTACATGAATTTGCACACACTGTAGTGACCCCCCCGAATCATGAGTTGAAGTGGTATAAGTCTCTTTTAATCTGATGTGGATGGCTGCCGACTATAAAAAACTAGATAACACTCGATTATTTTGCTCAGCAAAATTTATACAACTTGTATGTTTCCTCCAAATTCCTTTATCACACATTTTTCATTGTTATATTCAATGTGACCCATATTGTGTAAATTTGGGCTACTTTTAAACATTCTAAGTCAACTCTGTAGACAAAGAATTTGTCACGCACATTATCACATTTCCATGCTTTGGAAATAAGCACCTGTTTGATGGACATATATGCTTTTGCAACAGAAGGGAAATCATTCAACAGGACTTTGCTGAAATTTATTAACATTCTGAGTCATTCTAGGAAATTAACAAACTGCCAAAAAGTGAAAGAAAATGAATGGTACCAAACTCTGCATCACAGGCATAGTCTGACAAAGTTTAAAAAATGACTGCCAGGTTGGTAAAGAGATGCTGCCAGAATTGTTTATAATTGAAACTGTAATGCCAAGTATAATTATGCTGTGCATTTCACGAGTAAAAACTAATACTGAGATCAGTTCAAAATAAAACACACATACACTTAATTTTGAATCTTCTGTGACAAATAAATGCTCATGAATTTACCATTGGGATTTAATCTTTATCATTACGCATGATAAAAACAACACTGAGACTGTTCGCTGAATGCATTTGAAATTACTCATTTGCAAGGTCAGATTAATCTGAACATTGTAGGAAAGGATGACGACAGTTTCTCATCTGGTGAAATGTATCACTGAAACCCCATCATTACTCACTCAATTCAGATTTTAAGCTGCATGTCCACTTTACTCCTATTGTGCACTGCCACTTTTCTATTTTTAAATTCGGTTTAATTCCACTTACTTCTAATCATTAAAACTATGGTCCTCCCAGTGTTTATATTCAATTAAGATATGTCTTTCAGCATTAAATCTTCTGCACATTGGTTGTAATTTGTAACTCAAAGGTTATAACTCACCAATAATATTCCATGCTCCTAATTTTACATCTGACATTGAACATCTATGCAGCACAAATACTCTTATTAGCTCAAACAAGAGTGAAAGCACTGGATACATATGAAAAGTGCTCCCCAAAAGTGGCAACCGCAGCATACTAAATGGTTGAGCCTCATCCAAATCTGGCTGCTTCAGGCTATTGAAAAACCTACTACTGAGCTCAGTGGGGGTAACAACAAAAGCATAAACAAGTACAAACACAACTGCCATCACAGAGCCAATGAAACAAACATTTTCTATCTATGAAAACATATCTATATGAGAATATTGTGGCTTCATCATGGACATTTTTATCTGCTATGGGATTCATTTTTACCTGAATTTAACTGTTAACAGGAAATACTGTGCATCTCAATATGTTCCAAAGCCAACGGGGGATCTGTGTTATCAGAGAAATAAAACAAATAATGAAGTGTCCAGTAACGCCGGTATTTTCATTAAAACCTCATTAATTCACACACAACATACACACGAGCACATTTCGTCTTGGCTCGCAGCTTAATAGATCTGTGATCTATAAACTTGTCGTCTGAACCCCCCAGCACAAAAGTCATCACCAGCTTTTTATAATGCACGGCTCACCCTCCTCTCTCCAGCCAGCCAGAGTAAACATGCTTTATGTCACGAACCCACTCTGCACCCTCCCCACTCCCTCTGCCTTTCTCATTCAGTTCCTCCATCCACTTCAAGTTCTTATTCCTCAAAATCACTTAAAGCAATGGCTGGATATTTGAGTTAGGAAACATTTTGATGTAGGAGATATTAAAGAAAAAAAAATAAACACTTCTTTCAACAGCTGAAAGGTTAGTCCTCTTTAATTAAAGGCTATTCACTTCATCCGAGCTGATGATTGTTTTTCAATCTCTGCAGTTAACCCATAAAGAGTTAATGAAAGCTATTAGATCTGCTGTCAACACAGTGTTTAGTGGGTTTTTTTTTCCCATTGGTGCACAACATGTAATTAGTTTACATTTTTGGTTTGTTTGCAGAAAACCAAAAAACAAAACTAATCACTACTGTTAGGGTAGCTGTAGTCGGAGCAGCACGCAAGAACACACACAAGACCCAGAACAATAAATCGCATAACAAAGAAAACAACTTCATTATCATTATCACAGACAAATTGTTCATGAGTGTCTGTTAACTTTCAAGTAGGAGATTGCACAGCAGAAAATTATTTGTGATGTAAGAGTACAATGATTGGTTTAAACGTATGACTACCTCATAAAGAAATAAAAATTATAATAATAAAAAAACACAATTTATATCAGTAAAATTTCACCCATATAATACGAAATTTCTTAATGTTAACTTCTAAAACCTTGGTAAATGGCCTGTATTTATATTTTTATCCAAAGCGCTTTACACTACATGTCACATTCACCCATTCACACACACATTCCCACCCCGATAGGCACATCG
>JAPMNP010640554.1:0-12449 GCA_029874935.1 Atherina boyeri | reverse complement strand
CACACACACACACACACACACACACACACAGAGGGCATCACCACAGTAACCTCCCAGATCAGGGCATTCGAGGGTTCACCCCATAGCCATAGGGCTGCAGTGCAGGATATCAACCCACCCACACAAGGCGGATCCCCGTGGCAACAACCCTGCAGACTGAGCAGGCAGGATCCCCATGAGGAAAACATTAGACTTAAAAAAGTGAAAAGAGCCAATAAAAAAGAAAAAAAGAGTAACAGGTGTATATAAAGGAGTTCATAAAAACAATGTACTTAGGTTAAAAACAAACAAACAACAAAAAATCAAGGCAGAATAGATAAAGATACCTAGGTACTGTTTGAAATAGATAATACATACATCAGTCAAAATAAACATAAAGAATGATAATGAATAAGAATAATTTGTAAAAACATAAGTGGTCTTTGTAACCCTAAGGTTCTCTGGCAGGCTGTTCCACAGACGAGGGCCGTAGTGGTGAACGAGCCATAAGTTTTGGTTTTAACTCTGGAAACAACTAAAAGGCCGGTACCAGAGAACTCAGAGTCCACAAAGGCTTATAGTTTTAAAGCAGGTCAGATAAATGAAAAGACCCAAGACCATTAAGACATTTATAAACTACTAAGCGAACCTTAAAATCAATCTTGAAATGTATGTGGAGCCAGTGTAGCAACTACACCATTACAAAAAAGTAATGCAATGTTTCCGTTTTCTGGTCCTCTTCACAACTCATGCAGCTGAGTTTTGAAGTAGATAGAGGGTAGAAATGGTCTTTTTTAGGAAGACCCGAGAGGAGGGCATTACAATGATCTCCTAGAGATAAGAGCATGTATCAGCTAACTCTGGCTTTTTTCAAGATGATAAAATCCTGTCTTTGAGACATTTCTAATATGTGGAATAAAATCCATAGTTGAAAAGGACACCCGGCTTTCTCACACAGAGGTTTTGAATTTTGCAGTTTTGGTAAAATGATCTCTCCTATCTTCATGATGGATAATTGAAACTTCATCTTTATCCTGGTTGTGCTCTAAGAAGTTCTCTGCCATCCATGACTTTATATCTAAATTACGGTTTAAGAGTGTTCTCTGGCACTACAGATATGACCAACTAAGCTTTATTACATTGTTTGTATGTATGTGTGTGTGTGTGTGTGTCCTCATGCTCTTTAATATGACATGATACACAACGTGGTTAAGTTAAAGCATGAAAGGAAGTGTGTCATATGTTTTGTGTCTGATTTTGTCTTCATGCTGTAGAACTCTCAGTGAGATGAGAAAGGATGGATCATTAGTAGAAAGACTATTAAATCACTAAACAGACCAGCTGTTCTCTCAGAACATTAATGATTCTCGAGATTGCAAAGACTATACCACTTTCATCTGGTTGTCCTTGCTTTTGTTCTGTTTTTGTTCTCTATCTTCTCAGTTTTTCTGTCTGGCTCTTGATCTTTATTAAATTTGATTGAATTTACTTTGTTCTCTAGCAGCAGATACTCAAAATGACAAAGTCAGCCTCTCAGCATATCTCTCTCACTTGTTCAGAATAAAACTTTTTTTTAAGAAAAACTAATTGCCTGATCACTGACATCTTGACACTTTGGCGCAATATGCGAGATCTGAAGCCATAACTTGGTTTGGTGTTGGGTGGCCAATATAGTATCTCCAGCTCAACCATTAGGCAAAAATGGTTTTCCATCCATTCAAATTCTTAAGCAAAACTCATCAGTGCATCGTAACATGCATATATTAATCATGAAGCAGATTATGTCAAATATTAACAATTATTGACATGAATGTTCATATTCATGAATAATTATCAGTAAATCAAATTATTAAATAATTATGAATACCTCGGAGCACCACCTCTCTTGCTTCCCCCCTGGGAGGAAGGGACTGATGTGATTCATATCAATTAAAGGAAGTCTTCAAATAAAAATAATTAATAAATCATTAATAAATCAGTCTCATGCACTACTAGGGAGAATTTTCGCTCGAAGTGACCTTAACCACACAAGGAATACCACTTACAACGACCAGTTGAAATAATGTGATATATTTATTAGGGGTGGAAAAAAAATACTGATTCTTAGATGCATCGCGATTCTCTCTCAAACGATTCGATGCAAATAAGTTAATAATCAGAATTTAAAAAAATATATATATTTTTTTTTTTAAGGATTTTTTTGGGCTCTAGTGGCAGTGACATGACAGTTGCCCAACAGGAAAGAGGACAGAGAGAGCAGGGAGTGACGCACGCAGCAATAGGTCGACTAAAAAAGGTTGAGAATCGCTGCATTTGACAACATAACACAATATCAATGCATAATACAATATTGAATTGAATTTATGATTTTATTAGTTTAAAAAGGCCTGGGANNNGTACATAAAAAATCGATGCATCAAGAGTCGCATCGATAATCGTTTTAGAATCGAATCGTTGGCCTCGGAATCGGAATCGAATCGAATCGTGAGGTGCCAAGAGATTCCCACCCCTAATATTGATTAACTAGATTACAAGACACCATATCATATATTAACATATACACATTAACAGGAAATAGGCAAATATGATCTATTGTGAAGAAGTGTAAAGATTGTATGAGATGGAAACATAAACAAATTAAACTGGAGTTTATCAATTCATGTTCAAGAGAATGAAGAAAGTTAGATTGGATTTAGAAATCCTGAGTCTGATGAGCTGTTAAGCGGTAGGCCTAGATTAAAGATTGACCAAAGAAGATTAGTTCACTATCACCAATCTCTTGTGACACCGATCGTGTTAGAAGCACTTACATGTATGAGAGGGTTCTTCTCATCGACCGTTACTGACGGACTGAGGTGGTACTAACGCCCAGTGGGTTCTGTCGGACCTTCTCTCAAATCCTTCAGAAGTGGTGGTGGGTGGTTGAACTCTGCCACACACACCCTTACCCTAGCCCAATTTCCTGGAAGTCTGTCGGTGACTTTGGGTCGTCAGGCGAGGCTCAGTACGGTTCGGCTTGGCTTCTTCCTCTCGGATCAGTCTCTCTCTAGAGACACAGCTTTCAGGAATGGTGTCAGATGGTGAACAGTAAGCTTGACTTAAAAATCCAGAATGGCTTTGTTGCAAGGCCGAAAACTGATAGAGGAACTTAACTCTTGTCAGTTTGCTAACATACAAAAATAGTTCAACTATGAATCTTGCGCTGTGTCTTTGTGCAGGCTGTGACTTGGTTACAAAAATCCAGGCTGGGTTAAGCCATCTTAACCTTCTCTTTGTCTCACAGGGCCGTGTGCTATCTGCAGAAGGGGGTTTGGATCCCTGCTGTGTGTCTGTAGGAGCTGTCCTCTCCCTCTCAGACCTGCAGAACTCAAAAAGCAACTGTAAACTGCAAAACTCTGATGTTTCTTGCTTGATCTATGTTTTTAGAAAAAAACGCTTACTTCCTTTGGGCATACCTTTCAGTGTTCTCAGCAAATGGGAGCAGAACACGATCCTGCTGCCTGCCAATGATAAAACCTGGCTCGGATGGCAATTTGGTTATCAGCTTAATGTTACAACAAAGAGAATCTTGTTTCTTCATTCCCTTGTTTAAGACAACATCAGATTCAGACCTTTGTGAACACAATCTGATAATACAAATTGTAAGACATTTATCAGTCATTCAAACAGGAAAAAAGAACATTCTTATAAGCATCCTATAAGATATGATGAAAAGAATGAGAAATGCACTAAATAAACCCATCAACTAAATCAGTTCAACATTGTGTAACTCTTGATGGTTCCAGCCTCATCTGCTTCCAGCAGATACACAGTGGTTGAGGTTAGTAAACTTAAGAAACATTTAATAACATCCTTAATTGATTAATAAGTTGAAAATTTCCTTTTTCTTATATCATCTTTAATGATCTGAAAATACCACAAGTCCTACCAAAAGAAATGTCTGACATATTACCATAAACAAACATTTATAATAAAATAACACGAAAATAAGGATAAATTGTCTTTTAAGAGTTTGGAGCACATTTGAATATGCTTGAACTCTAACCAGTTTTATGATTGTGAGGAATGTGAGAGAAGGTATGTGATCCGTCAGGAAAGGGAGTTTTGGGGCCTGCTTGTCTTGCAGATAAGCAAGAGACCTATTGTAGCGTTTTAAGGTCACAGAAATGCAAGGTATAGTTGATTATTTTAGGTGAAGAGAAGGACAGACTTGGCTGCTGCCATTTCTTGGCAGAATAAGGGCTGTTCCAAGGCATACTCCAAACCTCCTGAAAGGCAACATATTAGTGGCAGATAAAGTTTTTCTCTCTAGAAAATTCTGGCCATCTGAGGGTCAATCAACATTTCAGAGCGCACATGTTTGGGTGCGTGTGTGTCCTTCCTGGTCCTTTTGTTTGAGTGTCCCAGGTCCTGGATACGCTACAATCATTAGTTTAAAATATCTTTCTTTATAAGAAAAACACAAAGAAAATACTTCATATTGATTCGAACTACTGAACAATATTCAAAGCATCCTAATCTGGCTTCCCCATTCAGGTCCTATATCTTGCATATACTGTACATTTCATGAAAGTCCAGGCCGGTAAAATCCGGCAGGGGCTGTTCAATAACATGAGACGGTCATGAAGTAGCAGCAGAGGTGGTCAGACTGTTTAACACTGCCCTCAACATGAAGGTAGATACACCTTTTCATTCAGCAGATAAGTTGAACCTGAAGTCTGGGATTTAGGAAAAAAAAACATTTATGTTATTTGTTCCTGATGGTGTTGTTTTGTTTCCTGGTTCTGTTTTTGTCTTTTCATCATGAATCCTAACCTGCAGTGTGAGAAGTTCAATAACTACAAGCACTTAATTTTTTATAAGCTGTGTGGTTTTTGCTTCAGAAGGTCTGAAACTTTTAACACTACAGTAACATCTATTTTTGTTCAACCCCAATTCCAAGGAAGTTGGGATGTTGTGTAAAACTAAAACAAAAACAAAATACAATGATTTTCAAATCCTTTTTAATCTATATTCAATGGAATACACTAAAAAGACAACATATTTCTTGTTCAAACTGATAAACTTTTTTTTTTTTTCAAATATTCACTCATTTTGAATTTGATGCTTGCAACACGTTCGAAAAAAGCTGGGACACGATCATGTTTACCACTGTGTGACATCACTTTGCCTTTGGGAACCGAGGACACTAATTGTTGAAGCTTTGAAGGTGGAATTTTTTTCCATTCTTGAACAACTTCAGGTCCTCAACAGTCCTGGATCTCCATTGTCATATTTTGTCCTTTATAATGTGCCACACATTTTTGATGGGAGACGGGTCTGGACTGTAAGCAGGCCAGTCTAGTACCTACATGCTTTTACAACAAAGCCACGGTGTTGTAACGTGCAGATGGTGGCATGGCATTGTCTTGCTGAAATAAGCAGGGATGTCCCTGAAAAAGACATTGCTTGGATGGCATCATTTGTTACTTCAAAACCTGTATGTACCTTTCAGTATTAACTGAGCCTTCCCAGATATTCAAGTTATGCATGCAATGGGCACTAACACATCTCCATACCATCACAGATGCTAAGTTTTGATCTTTTCCCTGATAACAAACCCAGACTGTCCTTTCCCTCTTTGGCCCGGAAGACACAATGTCCATGATTTCCAAAAACCATTTTAAATGTGGACTCAGGCCACAGCACACTTTTCCACTTTGTGTCAGTCCATCTCAGAGGAACTCAGGCCAGAGTAGCTGGTGGCGTTTCTGGGTGTTGTTGATATATGGTTTTGGCTTGGCATGGGCAAGTTTTAACTTGTAGATGTAGCGTCGAACTACATGCATGCAGGTGTAAGGGCTCCAAAATGATATTGATCAATTCAAATAACTTACATGAACACACACACACATACACACTTCTCATTTGCAGAATGTTGCTTCTCATATCATATCTGTCAGGGATTAGTTATTTGATTTGCTCTGAGTTTGACTGCAGTTTGTCTCTTGCATCCTCACACTGTGATGGTGTTATGGTGCATTCAATAGCTATTCGAACATAGAATTTTTCATTGCTATGTAGTAAAATAACTAAAGAAAAATCTAAGATTTCCTCTTCATAAACATGGGCGAGGTTTTTAAAAGAACACATCTTAGAGAGTAAACAAAATCTTTTAATTTTTGTTTCTCTCTGTCTCAAGTTTGAACATTACATGACAACATTCCAGTATGATATTCCTCTTATTATTGTTATTATTAGTATTATCTTTTTTGATTTCATGACATCATTTGTGACAAATAACAACACATATTAAATGAAAACATGTGTTGCAAACACCAGCACAGCTAGATCAAGATAAATAATCAGTGAGTCAGGATCCCAGCTGCTGTCCGATCCTGTAACATCTCCTGTCTTCTCCTATGTGTGTCTGTGTGTGTGTGTCAGGTGCTTTGGAGAAGACACGTGTATCTCCATCCCAGACGTCAAGGCAATGGTTATGGTGCTGCCACCCAGTGAACCCAGAATCACCATTATGGGATCCAATCAACTCGTCAGGCCTGCCAGTGACCTCCGCAGCCCACTGGGTGTGGCACCCTTCAAAGAGCTCCGCATCACCAGCACAGTGATGAAAGGAGACAGTTTTGGCAGAAGTGAGTGGTGAGATTACTCTGGGCTTTAGTCCAAGCTCTTTAGTCAAACCAGCTTTTTAATAATGGCTGAGTAAATGGGCTGTAATTTTTTGAAAAATCCAATTATGGAGATTTTTCTGCAAACATTTTGCCCAAAATTGTGTAAGTTATAAATCATTTTATGATTATGAAGCCTTTTGCATACATGCAGTTTTCTGGCTGTGCGTGTAGTTCACAGACCCGGTGTGATGGAGGTGATGCACAACCTGGATTACTGTGATGTGCTGGTAATTGGGGAGGAACTGAATCCTGAGAAGGAGAGCTTGGAGATTCATCACAGTGCTCTGCTGGGAAAACACCTTGATGCCACCAACTCCACCTCTGGAATATCAATATATGGTAGGCAGAGCTAACTCCCTGACAAGAACACAGATCTTTGGTCCTAATACTCCTCAGTGCTTGAACTGCAGCTTAAAACCTTCAGACTACATCAATGATTTACATTTTAATCAGTGAATAGGTGGACAGTCACTTTTTGTACAGTAAGAAAGGTTTTGGGAGTTGAATTATGTCATATATTATAAGTTTATTTCTTTACTCTAATGTGCTGTAAAGTAATGTGTCATGCTGTGATGGTGTTATTATCATCACCAGGTGTGGACTCCATGGCCCACTATGAACAGGCACTGAGGCAGTTGCGCTACAGGAACTGGCGACCTGCATCGCTAACTGAGAGAAAATTCAGACTCACCTGCTCTGAGCTCAATGGACGTTACACCAGCAATGAGTTCAATTTGGAGGTGAATTTGAGATTTTATCTCAGCATTGTCATATGTGTCTATTCCTTTTTGTCTTTTGTCATGACTTAGGTGATAACGAGTCTTTCCTGTGCTTAGTTTATCACGGCAGTATTCACCTTTCTCATAGAGGTGACTTTCCCTGTCCATTCCACCTCCTCTCTGACGGTAATGGCTGTTTGTCGTGCTTCATTAGGTCAGTGTTCTTCACCACAGTGCACCTGTGGAGCATGTCAATCATATGGCTGCCCAGTCCCAGTACATGAGGCCTGTCCATCACCCACTGATGATCCACACTCTCAACTCACACATGTCAGGTAAGCCACAAGATTAGCTGAGAGGATTCTGCTGCAAAAAATTGGGGCTCTGATCCTTTGTCTTATAGCAAATATTTCTTCCAACACATGTATCGCTTTTTTTCTGTTTCCATCTAGCAAACCAGTATTCAAAGATTAAAAAGAAACTGAACTTTAACAAGAGTCTTAATGGGTGTTTATGCTTCATTTTTTAAATGTTCTTTACTGTGACTGTACAGGAGGAATCATATCAGCTTTTTAATAATGACTGTAGGAGCTTGAACACTGTACAATGTATGAGTATAATGAACATTTAGATTAAATCATATTGGTTTTTCTTTCAGAAGTCTGCAGTTCAGACAAGATGAATAAATTACTCTTACCCATTTTATAAAATATTGTGTAGCTGTAGCTGCTTCCATTGAAATCAATTTGAAATTTAAAGGAAACTGTAATTAAATCTTCTAATTAAAAGCTAGTTTGAAAACATTTCCATCCACTAATGCTTTGTTATGATTAATGGTATCATTGTGAGGATACTCACTAGATGGCGCTAAATCTGTGGGTAGGAGGGAAAGGTGTAAAGAACAAACAATTTAAAGATCACAAACTTCAAATGATGTAAAACACAGATAAACAGAAAAAAGGAGATTGGTAAATGGCTAATATTACTATGTGTTGTTGGAAGAGTTTTGATGACAGCCAGAGGTGTGTTCATAAATCCTTTTTTACTTCTTTTACCGAAGGCATTGCAAACTGAAGGATCATGTACAGAAGGACAACTATATTTAACAGTTGTACCACCATTTTTAATCTTTATACATATTTGTACATCCACTCCTTATCTTCCCATCCAGGAGCTGCACCTCCTGCAGCAACAATAGTAATTGTCGTTTGTATCGCTGCCCTGGTGGTGATCGTAGTGATCGGCATCTACAGGATCCACGCCACGCATCAGGAAGGCTCCAGAGATGACGAGGATGAGGTCAAAGATCAAGAGGTGGATTGGGAGAGCTCTACTCTCAACATCACTGTCAACCCCATGGAGGTAACAGCAATTGCTTGGCCTGAGACTCCTTGCAGGCATTTTATTCTTTCAGTTCACTGCAGATTTCTGATATGCTGACTAGAGAGACCACTCGTGTCTTATTTACGCACCACTGGAGCTGGATTTGGGATCTGTGTTTGTTTTGTAGGACATAAGAGGACCCCAGGCGTTGGGAGAAGCGGTAAGAGAAGAAGAACATGAGGAGGAGGAAGATGAAGAGGATGTTAAGCTAGTGGGAGGCGTGACAATTGCTGAGTCAGATAACAGTGATGAAGAGGAAGAGGAGGAAGACGAGGGGAGAAAAGAGGTTAATGGAAGGAAGCAAGAGGGAAAATATGAGTGGGACAGTTCCTCTGTTACATACTGAGCACACACAAACATAAACAAAAATCCACACACACTCTTTAACTCTGTCTCTCTCTTTATAAACCCAAACACACACATACACCTACATGCATATACACAACACATAATCAGTGCAGGTAGAGCGCACACACGCACAAAGACACAAAAATCTCTGATGAAATAATTTACAATCTGTTGCTGGAAAATGCGCTGAATCCTTCCAGTTGTCATTTTTAATGGAATATTCCCCTCTGCTGGACAAAGTAAAAAATACAGCATCCCTGGATCAACCACTGTCCACAGCGCTGGAAAACATCATCTATGTGTACATTATTATTCACGTCACACACAATGATGCAGAGCATTTATATATATATATGAAACAAGCACAGTCATCTCATCACTGTATGTGTGTAGACTCGTCTGCNAACTAATACATGTGTCCTCAAGTTGCTTTTCTATTTATTTCCTAGGTAGGCTGTCTGCAAGATGTGGAGTCATAGGATGTATCCATACATGTATCCATAGCCGTTAAATATGACTCCCATGATCTAAAGGGTAGGCGTGATGTAGCTGTGCTCTCACTCTGTGTATTTCCTCTACTGTTATCTTTAACTGCAGTCAGAAACTTTCCTGTCATCTGTGTGATCAATCTGTTTCTCCACAAGTTCTGTAACCTGGACACTGATGAGAAAATGTGATCTCTCTTCACGCACGTTCCTATTTTTTCCCTTTTGTTACATGCAGGAAAAAAAAGAAAGATTAACCATTGCTTATTCTCCACCTTACTCCAAAATGTTTTAAAAAAAAAACACCTCCTCGGGGCGGGGCAGTGCGTGGCGCAGTGGGCTGGGCGCCCCATGTACGGAGGCTATAGATCCTCGCTTGCAGCCGGTCCAGGTTCGATTCCCAGCCTGGGACCCTTTACTGCATGTCATTCCCTGCTCTCTCTGATCCCTTTCATGTCATGTAACTGTTAAATAAAGGCCACTAGAGCCCAAAAAATCCTTAAAAAAAATTAATAAAATCCTCACTATTCCATCAACTTGAAGGCAGAATTGGAAAGCTGGTTGTAATTAGAATGCTAAAGCAAAAGAGAAGCTGGCTTATGAAAACATGTTTGTTTGTATCTGTTGGTGTACCGTGTCTGACCAATGTGGCCTGACGGGGCTTTATTGTTCAGTAGTACATCATTATATTTCTTCATCATGCAAACCTCCTAGATCATTTTAATCAGAGGAATTGACACAGAGACGTTATTGTATGCTACTACTCTTCGTTGTCCATTTTCCCTTCTTTACATATGGTAAAGCAGCCTTCTGTGCAGCTAAGGGCCCTGTATAGACACAGATTTGAAAACTGACGCTGCACATGCAAAATTTTTCTAACTTTGTCAAACCTCCAAAACACCTGTCTCCATTTTGAATAAATTATAGTAATGTGAAAACATAAAAAGACAAAACAAAATAAAGAAGAAAGAAACAAGCCCTCCAGGAAGGTTAAAGTCTAACGAGTAGTGATGGGAGATTATTATTTTTACTTTTTTATTTATTTTATTGAACTGATATGATTGTCTACCATCTTGTTAACCTCTTGTTTGCATACAGCCACATCATCATTCAGTTGGTCATGTGACTGAGGAGCAGGCTGTTCTTTAGTCATGACTATGAGGTAAATCTGTTTGTCTCTCTTGCCCCTCACAGTCACTTTATCATCTCTGATTATCTCACGTCTCTCCACATCCAACATTGTCACAGCTAAAAGGAAAAGTAGGGAGTTCACATACTGATTACAGATTTAAGTTCCAGTGTGTTTGACATAGAGTCACCCTCAAACTACAGTGGCAGCAGGCAAAAAAAACCCCAACTGGGCCAGTTTGCCCCCTTTCACGTTGTGCCCCATGTGCTCCCTCTGAGCTCTGTATCAGACACTCCTCGTGTTCACCTGTCCCTCCATCTCTTGGCCTTGAAGCTCCTGTGATTGTGATGTCATCATTGTGAAGCAACTGCCTTGTTTCTTTCGTCCTCTTTTGTCATTTTATGCTTCTAAAAGATTATAAAGAAAAGATTCTTTTACATATAAAAGCAAACCCTGTAAAAATGTTCCAGACACTTATTTTATAGATCTGTTTCTTTTTCTTTTTGTAAATTAAATGGTCAGGATTTCTCTCTCTCTGGTGGTCATCCCACTGCTTTCTGTATATTGACCAATAAAGAATTGTTTTAGACTCTACGCAGCTCTCCTCTGTGTTTCTGTGCTGCGCTCCTGATGTGTGTGTTTTGAACTAGAAGTCTTATAGATTACTCAATAATCTCATAGTTTGTCGGCAAGCTGTCTGAATTCATCACATGTTGATGTTGCTTCTCTGGGTGTTTCATTAGTTTATATGACAAGCTCACACTTATGCACACATGATTCACTGCATATCCTCATGTATTTCTGGGGAAGTAAGAGCCTGGCATCCAATAGGATTTTCCTCTGGTGTACATGAAGATTCAGATTCACATCACCCTTTTCACCATATTTTGTTCTTCTGTCAGATGCTTGCATCCTTTATGCAAGCATTTACTTTATTTTTTGCTATTTCTGTATTAGAAAATCAATTTACAGATTTAACGACAGCATTTTCTTTCTGTTATTCATCCATTACTCCCAAATTATAAATTTGATCTGTGTTATGATTCCCCATCTAGTTAACACTATAGGACTGCCAGAGAGGGTCATTTTGACCCCATGCCCACACAGCACAAAAATTATAAACATGCTCTTTGCAGTTGCTGATATTTTGTCTGTCAAAGCTTTTTTTATCATTCAGAAGTAGACAAAGCCTCAATAAACAGTCTGATTAATTAGCATTTGGTATTCCTTCATGAAAATACTTACCAGCCTACAACATTCACTCACAACTCAGCTAATGTAAAAAAAGTGAAAATGTATTTTTTATGTAATCATTGTATTATCATTTACACATGCACAAAAGCTGTTATATGCTGAAAATGCATACTTGAAATAATCTCACCACCCCCATCGCTTTGGTGCCCCCCGGTGCACCGCCACATATGCATACCCACTTTTTGCCACTGGCAGGCAGTGTAACAGTATTTATTTTAAAAGTGGGCAATCATGTAGGTTTTTAATGATTAATCTTTTGGAGCTAGCTAATTCAGTTATGATTCATCTGAGACCGTCATTTTAAACGTACAAAGAGCATGTTGAGAGATTCTGTTTGAACTGAGCTTTTTAGTCGTGGACTCTGGTGAGAAGTTGACAGGATGGCACACGTCTGTTTGCTGCTAGATATTGTAATGGATTGTGTAATTTCCTACCCAGAGACTTGTCAAGAATAGAGTTGACCGGAACATAACCCAGAGAG
>JAPMNP010640533.1:0-10071 GCA_029874935.1 Atherina boyeri | reverse complement strand
CTCCACACCTCATTTCAATTTCTTTTTTTTTTCCTTCTCGGTGTTTTCTTCTCCCTGCATCTGTTGTCTACTTCCTCCTCCTCCTTACCTTCATCTCACCTTCCTTTGCATCTCTTCCTCTTTATTCTTATTTACTCTCATCCCTTCCTTGCTTCTTTGAATTTTTTTTTTTACCTCCTGTTTTTTTCCTCTTCTTCCATCTCCTTCTTTCCTCTTTCTCAAAATCCGTCATTTCTTCTTCATGTTTTTTCCCCTCCTCTTCCTCCCTCCATTCATCGCTCCCGCACCAAGCTGTGGAATAAAAAGGAACTGTGTGATAACAAAAAGTTTAAAGAGGGATTATTTCCTTGAGTTTTAACTTCCTCCTGTGTCTGTCAGGTGACTGGCAGGCGGACGTAACGACTCTCCGATATATAAAAAAAAACACTTGGCTGAGCTTAAAGGAATCGGAGGCAAACAGAACGTCTCCTCGTGTTTACCGTGGATTATCTTTCCGCCGAAGCTGCTTTTCAAACCCGAACACTCAAAAACTTGGAGACGGGAAAATTGTCTTCCTGTAAAAACTTCTTCCCGCAGGCGGTCGTTCTGTCGGCTCCGACTTCTGAGGATTATCCTTTAACCCTCCGAACTCTGACTCCCCCGCAAATTTCTCCTTTGATACGTCTAAAGGTTCAAAGACTAAAAACAAAATCCAGCTTTATGACACTTTCACATATTTCAGATGGATTTACTCCAAGTCTCGAGCTCAATGAGCTAAAACTTCCCCTTTCAACCCACAGACAGAAAGCAGCAGATTTCAGATCAACATTAATTTAATGGATTGAATTTAAGGTCATTTTATGGGTCATTTAGGGCAACAACTGCTTCACACATCTAATTTATTGATGTAATTTGTGCCAAATTAGAAGAAATGTGGGTTCTGATGTGTTTGATTTTATCAGCTGGTGGAGAACTTCTTTATGTTGAAGACATTTTTGCTTTGATTTAGTTTAAAGAACCAGATACTGAGTATATATATATATATATATATCTATATCTCCCCATCTCCCCATCTGCTGCTGTTAGTCCCAATCCCTTTCATTGGCCCTACTTCTGTTTTTTCCAAAGAAAAATATCTTATTTTTGATAGACAGGGATCCAAGGAATAGTGGCAACCTTGGAGTTTCTTTTGGAGGGCCTTTTTAAAATAGTCTACAGGGCTCCAGATTAACTTTCTGCATTGGTTGCACTGATGCACCCCATTTCAAATATCCACAGTTTAGTTCTCTACACCACATGGCTTTGTTTTTTTTATACCCATACACATTGATGGTTGAATTATTGTGAAAAAGAATGAGGTTCAGGAAAAAGTTTCTTTATTTGAAGAATGGGTGATAAAAGGTGATCTATAGAACTTTTCTTCCTCCCGGTCAGTAGTCGGCGTTTTCACACTCAGCCGCTCTTGCTCCTACCGTCAGCTGCACTGGTTGCCAGGTTTGCTGAATGTCCGCGAGGGAGAAGCTGTGATTATATAGTCTGCCGTGATGTCAAGTGATGAGTCTTACGTGGTAATGTATGGGATTCTTTCTTGTGTGCCATATGACTCCATTACACACTGCAACAATCACCGTGTAAAACATGTTTAGATCGCAAAAAGCCGACGGTAGTAAATGAGGATTAGCAAACGATCTGGCATCCCGTGCGCTCCACTTCTTATGACATCATCGGTCTGATGCTGTTGGCTGAAAGACACTTGCTGTAGTGGGGGGCGAGGTAACCAAAGGAAAATATTTATGTCTTTAGGACCCATAAGAAATATAAAAACACTATATACATTATCTTAGAACATTTAGTATTTATTTAAACTCTATAGATTGCAGCGTTTCATATGATAGGAATAAAAAACAAATATTGAAGACATATAATATAATGGGACATATAATGGGGAGAAAAAAGTCTAGATCTGATAAATTTGTGCAACCAAATTTATCAGATCTAGAAAAGAAAAGTTGCACTCGTCAAATTTTAAGTCAGACTAGAGAGCCCTAGGTTTGAAAATGACTTGACAGGGAGTCCCAACAGAGGGCCATGAATTAGATTTTCCTGGGATAACTAAAAGTTTGTCCCAAGATTCCATTTTTGACTCCTATTTTACTCCATTTAAACTAACTTGCATTTATATGCAGATGATACAATCCTTCATACATCGGCTCCCTCTGCAGTGCAGGCAATAAAAAAACTTTAGACTGTTGTTTAGTTTATACAAAGAAAACATTAAAAAGGTCTAAAATTGCTTTTAAATGTCTAGTTCCACAAGTATAATTTTATCAAAATCTCTTTTAACATTTGATTTGTACATTGATTGCAAGGGTGTCCTACAAACATTGGGGAATATGGATTGATAAAAAGGGATAAATTAATGCACATATTTCTAGTTAAGTAAAAAAAAACTTAAAGTGAAGATTGTTTTTTTAATATTTTTAGAAATGAGCACGTTTTCAAAAAAATGTGGAAACCACTTTTCTGTCCGTGTTATTATGGTTATACTCTGCAAGCATTCAGCCTCCTCCACAGTGATTCAGTGCATCATACCTCTGTTTACGTTCAGTCTCTTACTCATCCACGCATCCTCTATGATCTAGTTAGCTAGATAACAAACAACAACACTGGTATTTCTTAATCTATATGGCTCTTTAGGGTAAATGCCCAGAATATCCAAGTTCCTTTATTTCTTTCTGTTAGCTCTTGGAGTTACCATCTGCACACATTCAAGTTGTTACTCTTGAATGTTCCCCAGCTTGGACAGACTGCCAGTTACGTTATCCTTCAATGATTTAAAGAGTATCATAAAGAATGCAGTGAAGAAGGAACACCATTGCTTCTCGAAAAAGGACACCTTTTAATTGTTCATCTGTTTATCATATCCGTGTCTGTTTATATTGGCTTTGTATGCATAATGCTTCGTAAAAGAGATTTCTAATCTCAAAGGGACTTTTTGGTTAAATAAAGGTAAAAAAAAAGGTTGGCACAATAAATACAACTCCTTATTACCCAATTGACACTTAAGGCCGGGGAAAGGAATCAAACCTCCTTCTCTGATTATTTTCAAACTGAAAAGTTCAACTTTTCACAGATTTGTATCTTTGAATCGAAACCCTCTTTTGGAAAATGGCTATAAAGACTTCATGCATTGGTGTTTCACAGCCTTTTTATGGTTTCAACAGCTGCTTTTAGTGTATTTGTGTGTACATATGGTATGAGCAGAAGTGATGGCCAAAATATTTCACCATTCAAAAGCCATGTTTAAAAGAACTATTTGTAGAGTTCGACCCATCCTTGGATAGCCGTTAACCCCCTATATCGCCCTGAATGGGATTGAGCGGATATAGAAAATGGATGGATGGATGGATAGCCATGCATTGAGTACTGGGATAAACTTTTATCATCCCCAACTTCTGACTGTTTGTTGGCCAAATCCCTTTCCTTGGCCCTACCTCTATGTTTTGATGAAAAATGCCCCTTTTGGGGGGATTGGGGCTTCAAGAAACAATGGTAATCTTGCTGCATCATCCTTGGGCATTCTAGGTCTATTAGATAGTGTGATAACCACAATTCCTTAATCCCCCACCACCCAAAAAAAGAAAGAAAGGGGACTTTATCCCTGAGAAACAGATGGTTAGGGCCAGTCGAAGGAATTAGATTGGACTGTTTCTAAAATCTCACTTTCTTACTGAAAAATGCTAGTTGTGACAGAGACATGGATCAGAACCTGCCTGTCTCATAAAGGCCCTAAAACACCAAGCTGATGTCAAGAACCAAAAAATCTCTCTTTGAGCACATATTGATCAGTGTGTGAAGGTTGTGCTAGAGAGACTTTGAACTCTGGACAGTAAAATGAGTTCTCCACAAAGAATCAGTCTCATTGCCTTTTCTTATAAAAGGACATAAATGTGTACCCATAGAGGATGTGTGTGCACTCAAATTTGCGAGGACATTTCAGTGGGGGCAGTTGAATATCCACTGAAAGACATTCATAATGTTACAGCTATTTGCGGATGAAACATTCATTGAGGCCCTGGCCTTTATGTCATGTCAGTTTTTGTATTTCAGGTGTTCAGGGAGAATATTACAGCTGGAGTTGTGGATGTGGATAATACAGCAGAAACCAGACAAATATATTCTTTTGTCAGTTTTATGTATCTCCAGTAAACAGCAGTATGTACAAGTGAAGGTTTGATGTTTGATTTTCTTTTGGATCCCAGATGTGTGATTTGTTGACGACTCTAGGAAGTGATTTGAGAACACAGCGCGTTTGGGAGTAGACAGTCGTTTGAAAATGAAAGTACCCATTTTATGCTTGTGTCACTTCTTTTGTTATTAGAATAATTCAAAATAACAGAGGAACTGAGACAGAACAAACCGCATCGATCTGAAAAGCACAGAGAGAATTGGACCGACGTGACGTGAACGGATCAAAAGATGGAGCGAAGTCGAACATTGGCAAGCAGCATTTTGCTCAACCAAATTACAAGCAGCTGTGGTGGAAAAAGGGCTGCAACAGATGTCATCTTTTTTCTCTCCGCTTGCCTCAAAAAACCCATTTTCCCCTGTGGCGATGATGATGACTGTTTGGATCCACCTAGGTATCAGCTATATTGACACAGACCCAAGAACTGAAATGAGAGGGGGGTCAAAGAAAGAGACAGGAAAGGGAAATTGAAAGTAGGGCAAGATTGAGAAAGGTCTTAAAAGAATGAGAAAAAAGGTAGAAAAATCTGGAATATAACAGAAAAAGATAGATTAGAGGATTTAAAAGGAGTAACAGAAAGGAGCCATGCCTTTATCTAGTTAGACTGAATAATCTAGAATTGAACGGTCTCTGTGAAAAGACCCATGTGGTTCTCTGATTGCAAGTAAAGGTACATCTTTTCTAGAAGAAAGATCATGTTGCTTTCAGAGATGACATTTTGGTTTCATGTGCAATAAAACTGCAGGACTTTAACGGATTAGGTGCACTCAGGGGGTTTTCTGCTGCAGCTTTAGTCCAGTGGTGACAGATTTCTGCAAATGTTAGCTGGAAACTGCTGTGTAAACCAACTTTGGAAGCTTAAATTCCTTTTGTTCACCAAAACTCTCACCTGATAGCAACTCCAGCTTACCTTTAAGCAGGTGAAATCAGGTATAAACCATGAAAAATTCTTACTCTGCTGCAACAATGATGATGGGACCAAACTTGGGGGAAACACTGAGGTTTTCAGGTACTTTTTGTATTTGATGAAGAACACAAAGACGACTCCCAAAAATGGCAACATACTCAAGTCAGTCATCTTAGTGACACATGCACAATTAAAATTAGATATATTGCTTGTAATCTATGATATTTGTTTTTTACAAAATGACATACTTCCAGCAAACAAAATGGTATTTTAATATCTAATGTTGTTCAAGGAAGATGTGAGACGTCCAAATATTTTTAGATTACACACAAGTTCATCATTCACTAGATAATTGAAAGTCTAGACACATAAGGCCCATTTATACTGTCTTTATGTATGTAATGTAATGTTTATGTCCATTTCTTTCTTCTTACTTAACTTGTCCTGTCCAGCATCATAGGAGCAGAATGGTGATCTGGCTGCTGTGTTGCGCCAAACAAAATTGCATTGAAAAGAGGAGCTTTATCGATATAAGGCTCATTGATAATTATATATTATGCTTTATTTCTAAATTAGTCCATTGCTGAATTTACATATTAATACGAGGCCTGATAAAAGGGGTGGGGCAAGAGAAAGGAGAGAGTAAACAGACGAGAGAAAGATAGTGAAGAGAAGAGTCTAGGAGTCATGAAGACACCTGATAGAAAGCAACAGCATCAGCTGTTCAGTCTAAACCGACAACCAGCTGCTACGAGATAGAGAACCATCTGTAGCATCTTCAAGAAAAACAAAACTGACAATCATCAATAGACAAGCTGGGGAAAAGCTCATGAATCACATCAGAACCTTTGCCAACCCAGAGAAAGAACATGATCATAACTGGCTGTTAGTGATTAGTACTACAGGACAACAAAGTGACATCATCAACATGCAGATAAGTAGATGCAGGAGCAAAATATCCGGCATGAGAAGTGATAAGTGATGACTGTGATCATGCAAATGCAACCCGGCCCCCGCCAGAACCAGAGGAAGACCCCAGGGCCCCCAGGGCCCAGGAAACCAGCAGCCAACCCGGAGCCCGACCCACGGCCAGCTCACCGGAGAGACAGCCATGCATCCACCCAGAAGGTGGCAGAGGAAGGCCCCGGTCAGATTACCAAGCAGCTATGAGGCACAGCCCCCAGGAGGGACGGCAGGCACCAGCTCCGGCCAGCAGGCCCTAACCCAAGGCCAACCAACCTCAGACCAACCCATGCTGCCCCCCAAAAGACATTTGGCTGCCTCAAACGCACACACATACATTCACACACACATATGTTATGTCCATTTCAAACATCACTATCCTCAAGCTTTTATGCGTCTTTTATGTTGGCATGGTTGTTAGCCAATTGTAGAGTTCAGAGTTCACTTCCAAGTTCCAATGCCAGCGTAAAGGCCCATCTATGCTTGACGCAGAAGACATACGCAGACACTTTCTCCCGTCTCCTGCGGCGGTTAGGCGTGTAATTTGGCCGTGGGGACAGTGTTGAGCAGTAAAGCTGACACGTGTTCAGCGAAAGGAGCAAACCAGAAAAGAAGAAAATTATTACAACGATTGCAGATATGGCGGAACCTTGTGAAGAAAGATTGTCTGTGTCGGCGTGTTGGGCGGTTGCAAACAACTTGACTTCAACAACAGTGTTTGAAACTGACGTTGGATTGAGGAAGTGAACTGGGAACTCGACACTGCCCACTAGTGGATGAATTGACCTAACAACCGTGGCAATGTAAAATACAAATGGAAGGATGGAGGATTGAGATGTATCAGAACATCTGAAACGGACATACCTATTTCCATACGTAAGGAGCATCAATGTAAGACAACAGCAAACATGCTGACGATGGAGGAGATCACGAAAATGTATATTATCAGAAAGAGACATAAAAGAAAACAGTGCAATACAATGTGGCTTCTTTTTCCTCTTATTTCTTTTCACGGGTCTAATGTCAGCTCATGGCCTATTTGCCACATTTTCTACTTATCCAGTCTAGAAAGAACTGTTTTTTTTTTGGCTGCCAACACATTTACTGGAGCTCTGTCGATGTCTCCCTTCAGCAGACTCAGATTATCCACACAGAATCAAAATGAAGCTTGGTAAAATGTCACTAAATAAAGACTAACTGCTTCCGCTGTTATAAGGAAAACAAGTCGGAATGAAGGAAGAACCGTGTTGAAAAATCATTGAACGCAGCATAGACCTCTACACAAAGTATAGTGTTTAGCGAACAGTGAATGATTTTGTGAACACCCACATCACTTGCTTTTCCCTCATGAGGAAAGACGTTTTGGCATTAATGACTGTTTGATGCCATGTATATGAGACTGAGTGCTTTTCTCTTTGACTAAATTATGTTTTGATGTGCGATCACCACCTGAGCCAAACACCCAGTTAAGCCTTGCAATTGATAAAGGTCATATCGGACCTACAGGGGCCATTTTAGGTCTTTTCCATTGGTATTTCTATCTCATTGCTATCTCATCTATGATGTTAATGTTTTTTTTTTCTTTTCCCAGCTACCTGGCAGTGACTCAGTTCAGTCCGATTCATGCCCGGAAGGCCTTTCCCTGCTTCGACGAGCCCATCTACAAGGCCACCTTCTCTCTGACCCTCCGCCATGACCCACTGTACACCTCGCTGTCCAACATGCCTGTTGAGAGCAGCTCTCTGTCGGACGAGGACGGCTGGATAACTAATCGTTTCGCCCGAACGCCACGTATGTCCACATACTACTTGGCCTGGGCTGTGTGCAACTTCACCTACAAAGAGACGCAGACCGACAGCGGCGTGACGGTCAGTACCAAAGCTTTCTCATCCAGGTTTAATCGGCTGGAAAAAACACATCTTTTCTAAGTCTTAAAAACAGAAAGATTTCATCTGAAGGATAAAAAAGAACCGCATCAAAGATGACTGAAAGCACATTAACTATAGATGACAGAGATCCCTTATCATCCCCTTCATTTTCTCCTTTACTATAGCTCAGATACTAAGCCGTTTTGCTTCTCTTATTCATATTTTGAAAACATTTCAGCATGAATTTGACTTCATGGTCTCATTATATACCGAACACCAAATGTTGTTGATTTTCATGTCAGCCGTTTCTTCTCCTCTCTGTCATTTCTGCTCTACTATCTTCTGGGACTCCTGTTTGTCTCGAGGCTTAGAGGAAAATCTCTCTGATAAAACCCGAGTGGAATTACACAAGCCTGTTCTCCCATCATCATCATCATCGTCTCTAACTGTGTTTCATATCAATCAATCCTCATCTCTGGGGTTGGAACATGAAAAATTGAGCTGCAGTCATTATCATCAGACAATAATTGACATAATGAAGCTCTGATTGGGGAATAATAGTTTTGTTTCGAGCCACCATGAGAAAAGAAACAATAACGACTAAGTTAAGATTTTTAATTTGGAAGGATTACAGCAGTTTCATTACTGTTTATCATAACAAAAAACATGGCCGCAGAATTAGATTTGAGGCCGCAACTTGACCTCACACCAGCATCTCCCAGTATTTTCTTATTTTCAGTAACTACTGATGGAGCTAGACTTTCATACATGGGCTGGCCAGATGGTGGGCAAAACTTCATATATACTAAGAAAGAAAATGATTGTGTTCCTCTCTCTAACACACACAGACTCATATCCACTGCTGTGATAACTCTGGTCACATTAGAGAGACATGAGAAATAAAACATGTCGATGCTGGGGCTGGGGTCTGTCTCAGCCTGATCTGTCCTTCTTCTTTGCAAAAAAAGTTAGAAATATCTTTTTCTTTCTCCTCATTCTTATCTTCCTACTCAAAATCTGTTTTTCTGGATATATTTCTTCACATTTTCATGTCATAGCTATGATAAATCAACTAGCAGCCTTGTCATTCTCCTGTTTAAATGAAGCAGGATCATGTTGCGCTAGCTTAGTTAACGCTAAGTAACTATGATACTAAGGTACATTTTGAGTATTTTCATAGTTTATATTCAGCTCTAATGTGAAAATCGTGCTTGACTTGATATGAAGTCCCTAATATACTCACTGAAAACTAAAAATGACATGGTTTTCCCACATTATCATAAGAATAATCAAGAGCAAGTATATACCTAGATTAGCGCTGCTGTGTAGCTTCATGCTAACGTCAGGCTAATAGTTTTACATGACATTAGTTTGTTTTTGCACAGGGATCAAAATGTCTTCTAAAAATGTGCAGCCAAATGTCAATATTTTTAAAGTACCACTAATTTAGAAACTACCTAGATTTGACTTCGAACTGGGGTAAATACTGGTGATCTATGCACGTCTGGAAAGATGGTTCTGTCCTCTTGGGTCAAACTTGTTTCCGCAGCTGGCTATAAATTACCGTAGTTTGTTGTATCTGTTGGCGGATCAGTCAACAGTGTTTGATGTTATCTATGGCAGCAGAGAAGAACTGATTGGTTGGATTGTCGGCTGTTCTTCCTAATACAAAACATTTACATTGCCTACATTTTCCTGTAGTTGTTTGTCCAGGCAGTTTTGGCTCAGGTGTTAGAGTGGGCATCTACGAGTCATAAGATATGTGGTTTGATTCCCACCCTGTCATTATGTTGTATGAATTGGCGAGACATACGGGTATTCAAAGTGCAGTTTAGTACAAACAAAGTATAATTTAATGGAATGAGTGAATCTCCAGGGTTGTGTAAAAGAAAGTCCACCCTCTTCCAGTATGGAAGTTAATCTGGTCCCTGTCAGGTCTCAAAATGAGGTCTCATTGAACAGGGCAATGACGCCAAACACAGCAATAGATCTACTAGAGCAGGGGGGTCAAACTCGGACACACAGCGGTCCAAAATGTAAAAATTGGAGCAAGCCGAGGGCCGGACTGGTTCAATATTTACTGGAAACTAACCAAGTTATTGCCT
>JAPMNP010640523.1:0-14594 GCA_029874935.1 Atherina boyeri | reverse complement strand
ATCAACAACTGTGACAGCTGTGTGGATATGCTGAGCTGAACCACAACAGGGAGGTTCAAGGCCAGGAATGCAGAACAGATCAGCCAGGCAGTGGCTTGTGCTTGGGTCTGACATGGATGGCGGTGTGGAGGCACAATACACAACAGCTGTCTAATCCTAAACTTCTGCCTTAATACCCTGCAGTGGAAAAGCACAACCTCCACTTACTTCCTTTATATCTACTCATGCTTTTACACTTGTGTGTCTGTCACTTGCTTGGTCTAAAATGGCACACCACTTGTCAGCCTCAGGCACATGTCCCATCATGGAGTAGACATTTAGAGCTGACAGGCAACACGACGCAGAGAGGCAGCTACAATCGCTGGCAAAAAGTAAGGCAGATCTGTTCTTGTATACATGGTGACATCTCTTACCTGCAACAGAGTTTGGTCTCGGCATCATGAGGGAGGATGATGTCTGTGCTGGGTATGGACTGGTTCCCTCAGGTGAGTGGCTTGGAGGCTGTGGTGGCCCCTGTGCTCCTGCTGATATGTTGGGTTGCTGCTGCTGCTGCTGGTCTGTTTTGGATGGGGTGTCGGTCGGTGTTGCTGAGGCACCGCTGGAGTCTTCTTCCACCACTGGGGAGCATGTGTCAGCCCGCACACTCTGGGCCAGGCCATGGCGCCCACTGCTTCTTAGGCTGCCATCTTTGCTCCACTCAAGGCTGGAGCCACTTCGGTCATCGTTCTCTGAAGAACTAGTGATGGTGGCTAAAAGGAGACGAACAAAGGGAAAAGAGTTTGAGCAAGTGGTGAGGGGGGATATTACGAGGGAAAGAGGGGAAGATACTGTAATGTTCTTTCTGTGATATGAACATTTATCTGTCTCAATCTCTGGGGCGATACCGAGCTGTAATGGAACTTTGAATAACTCGCTGCTTTTCCTCATTGCCCTTATCAACACTGTTCAGAAGCTCATTTTATATTTACAGCAACGATCTGCTTGCACTAATGAAAACTGGGAAGCAATGATAGCATAGATTTGAGGAATTAATTTCCAGAATTAGTCCAGATTCTTCTACTGTCTCCTCTTCTTTTTTTCCAGGGGTCGTCTTTTGAAGGATTCAGTGTCATACATCACACAGCACAACAATTAGATGCTGATCAAAGAAACTGAATTTACATCCAAACATGATATAAAAAAGGGACTATCTTTAAAATCTTCAAGTTCAGAGAGGTGTTTTCTTTATATGAGAACAAATCCCCTAATCCTTCCTGGGGCCACAATAGCCATCTAACACAATCCTACAAGCTGAGAGGCGGGCCGAGACAACATAATGAGAGGCAGCTGGATACAGAAACATCAGCACAGTTTAAGTACTGGAACTGACTGGCCAGCTAGCAACGTTTGCATCACACACACTGCTAATCTGGATTTCATAATGCGCAGCAAACTGCATCATCATTAATATAACTAACACATTCTGAACCTTTTGACTCCTGTGCTGCTTACCTTGGCAAATACCAAGTCATCCATATCACCAGTCACTTCTAACCCCGTTCTGGGCATGCATTCAAACTCATCAGTGCAGAGGAGGTTGAAGCAAGTGCCTACTTTGTTGAACTGTGGGTCCTGACATTTAATGCATTATTATTTATCAAACTAAAGGATATGTCTTTTTAATCCTATGAAGAGTTGTATGTAGTTATAACTTAAGGCTTGTTATGAGACCTCTTTTAGGTACCTCAAGCAGGTGTTTTGTAAATGTTAAAAGAATGAAAAAGAAAAAGGGGAGAAAAAAAAAGAAAAGAAAGCTTTTAATTCAGTTCAAAGTCAAATTAATGTTTTTTTCAAACCAGAGTCAGGGTGAAACTTCAAAGAACAGGGAACATTAATCAAAGGCAAGAATCTGACTTGTGCACCACAGCTTTTTCTTTTCTCTTCTGCACCACTTTATCAAGGCAGGGGAGATGAGATGTAGGGAAACTAGTGGTTCTTAATTTCTACAAAACTTAATTTGACCACCCACAAAATAACACACAGGCCTTGTATAATGCCATAGTCAAGAACCCAAGGTTAATTCAACCGCATGCCTTTTTACATTAAACTTTCTAATAGCCGTCGCATCATCCACTTTTCTGTTCTCTCTCCTTTCCTGCAGATGAAAAACTCTTGAAGGTGCTGCTGCTGCAGCAGATATAAAAGAGCTCTGGTGAGTCACACCCTCATAGTCCACCAGAACACAACTTTGATTTTTACTGCTCATCAGACTCTACAATGGCACTAATAAACAGAGGAATTCCTGTACGACCATTTCTTCAACCACCAATTCAACACACAACAGACTTGAAAAGCTTGTTGTAGAGTTGAGTTTGAGGATGTTTTGATAGGAGACTGTCTGTGTTTTGGATTCTGTTATCCTGTTGTGTAGATTAGGGTTAAGACAAAGCTAACAGCTCCTGTTGCAAAACAACATCATCAAATATTACTGGCTACTTCACAGGAGGTAACAAATGCCGACCACAGTGAGCACATGCAAAGTGGAGCGCAAAGGTTTGTGAAGTTCATAATTTGCAGGAATATGTAAATTACTTCTTATTTGCCAGCAAGAAAATTAAAGAAATTAAACAAAAATATTGGACTTTGTCAGTTACTTAAAGCACCTGGCTCTAATTTATTTTTCACAGATTAATCTGTTCTGTACAAAGAAATGGGGAAAAAATTAATTCAAATCTATGAACAGATTCCAACTATGAACATATCAATAAAACATAACCTCAATTCTATCTAACTCATTTTCCTGTGTATATCTGTGAGCATTTCCTGCACCCTACCCCCACTCTGTCTGTGACCAACACAAGGGGTAGAGAAGAGCAGCGACACTAGAGGAAAAAGGATTACCTCTCAGAAATGGGTATCAAATGCGACAATCATATTTCCCAAAAACTTTTTCTATGGCACTTCCTGAAACCTTGGGGTTAAGGAACACACTGCTAGACTAACTTTACACTGCAGTATTCACTCAAACAATTAATTTTGATTTGAATCAGTGCCTCGAGCTGGAAGATACAATATCACAGCTTTCATAAATTATTCACAAGCTCGCCATGATATTGCTTTAGGGCGACTGAGTGACTGACTCATGGTAATCAGTTATGTCAAGTATAGAGTATTGGAAATTCAAACTGTTGTGTTATATATGGGCTTGGTACGTATTATTTTCTACTGTAGAGCCATCATGTCAGCCAGATGCCAAAAAAGCATGAAATCTGATATTCTTGTTAGTTGTATTGCATTCTGTGAATCACTTTGGCTTGCATTTGTGTATGAAATGTACATCATAAATACATTCTAACTTCCTTAATTAACACAGGGATAATAGAAAGGTTTAAATCTGCACACAGCTGCTTACTTTCCACCCCAAATCTTGTAGCAAAAAAAGTTGAACTGTGGATCACATTGTGACAATTTGCTGTTCAAACATCAACATTCACAACCTATTTTCAGAATGAAATCCTTACATATGTATAGCCACTGGAGGCTTTGTGAGTAAAAACAGCAGATGAATTAATGCATCAATAGACTATGCCATCTTCCTGTCAGCTTGTGTAAATCCGCAGATGTCTTACAGGGCTATTACGAGAGATACAGCATAACGTCAAACTGCTGCAACTGTCAGCTCAGTGCACACCCTCACTCTGGAACAGCTCTATACAATCCCACTGACTGACATACAGGATGAATATCATGTGGCACAAATCCTATTCAATCCCGACAGGTTTGACAGAGTGGTAAATGACTGACACCACACAGGTGTGTTTTCTTTCTTCAAACCAATAGGTGCAGATGAGCTAACACCTCCAAGATTGCAAATTAAGAATAGAAAAGCTTCATGACAGAACCTGGACCTTGTGATTATAACTGACATTGAAAATTGTGTACAGAGGAATCTGTAATAAATGGTGGATTGAGAGAAGAAAAACATTACATAGAGTACTGAGAGGTATTCTTATCACACTCAGCAAAGGATGTAGGCACTGGTTAGTTGAGGGGTAAATTATACGATGGTATGAGATCAATTTCATTGCTCTTAGATGAGCTGCTAATTAATCTAATTAAGCTTTTGATTCACTGCGCTTGATTTCCCAAAGGAAAGGTGATTTAGTTCGACTTAATCTTGGACAATTGAAGACAATATCATGGAAATTAGATGCATTAATGCTGTAAATTAAGCAATATTCCCACTATTTCAACCTGTGCTCTCTTAAAGGTAAAGTTTTTATACATGGTATATTGCTTTATCAATTTACCTTTGTATCACTTTAAGTGAGGTCATACGGATCTACAAACAGCTTACCTTTAACTATAAATATGCCGTTTAGGGGGTAAAGAGGAAGTTATTTCTCACCTATGATCCCACTGTCCTTGCTTTCAAGCGTGGAGCTGGGACTGGTAATGGTTCCACAGGGGCTGGAGCGGCTGAGTGGGGGACGGCTTGTCGTGCTGTTGAGGGTGGAACATGGACTGTCAGTGCAGGGAGAGGCCGTGCTACTTGTCAGTGTAGAGCAGGGGCTGATACCCTGGCTGGTCAAAGAGCACTGAGGAGAAAGGAGAGCAAGAAGAGGGTTAAGCTATATCAGGAATGTGCACTACCAATCATGGATGTCAATAAAATATGAAGTCATCTTAGATGAGCCATCAGCTGGCAACAAGTTCACTTTTTTCTTTTCTTCTTTTTTTTAAACAGAATAAGAAGCAACAGTTTTCCAGCTATATTTGGAAAAACTGAGAAAACGGTGTTCAGGGAAAATAAGTTAAAGATCTTAACTAACTTCACTTTTCTATTTGAACTGAATCATGTGAAAGCAATGCAAGAAATTCCTTCACAAATAAGCACGCATCTCACATGTGAGCATGACACACAAGCCGAAGGGCTTGAGCACTGTCAAAAGCACAAGGCTTAAAAAATGACACCCTCGTTCCCATATGTCTGGAGGAACAAAAATGAGCCTAAAGAGAAACTCACAAGAGAAGGTTCTACTTTGTTGTGACACAAAAGATACCTTTCTTATGTCACCAAGCTCGGCTGACAACCATACAACAGCTGAAGTTTTGTTGGAGAGAACTGACAGCCGTAGAAATCCAAATTAAAGCTTGTTTGTCCCATTTCATCATTTTTCTTTAACACAATACACTGTAGCTTAAGGTCATTATTGTCCCACTGTAGGAAGAACCAATACTTCACACTAATGAGAAAATGCATGGTTATCACTCAGCAACTTCTTTATCTTGACTAATTCACATGATGTTCAGTGAGTTTAACACATCCTAGAAAGCCAATACTAACTTTACAAATGAGAATAATAATGTTCATAATGCAGCACCATGATGGTCCTTGGTCACATCAGATGTTTTCAATCATGCATTCATTTAATCTATTACTACATTGAATCCTTTTCACAAAAGCTGCTGTTAGAAGTAGAAAAGAATCATCTCTCATCCTCAATAAAGCAAATCTGTTGCAGATTTTTGTTGCTTTGAGGCTTTCAACCGCAGTTTGCTTCTCAAGCTGTACTTATTACAAGGCTACAACAAGGCTGTGTATTACTTTAAACAAACTACCAATTAAAACTTCAGCAAATAATTCCTAACCTGTTTTCTAGGTGCCTCTCTTATTTATATTTTTTAAAGCATTAAATGATACAAAAACCTCCTGGAATAACAGCCCAAATGTAACTATTAAAACTAATGTGTGTACTAAAAATAGAAATTAACAAATATTTCTGTTATTTTAAAATGTTACAATATATTTAATTTGTTTCGGTTTGAAGGTCTTTGTGCTAAAATAATATAAATAGCCCAGGAAGAAGGTTGCTAAATGGCTGTCACCAAGAAGAACAACTTGTGGGGTGGTAATGTAACTTTATACCATCCTCTCTTTTTAGTTCCCTCCTGTTTGTATGTTAATCCCACGGTACAAGTTAAACATCTTACTGAAAGTTGAATAACTAGCTCCAAGGCATGCTGAGTTAAAGACATGCTGTAAAACAGCAGCATGGAGGAAAACAGAACTGCTGGCAGATGACAACAACGTGCTTAGAAAACACATACCTGTATGCACAAAAAGCAAAGACCAAGTCAAAATCATTTGGTTGCCATGCCGCCGGTATTTTTTTTTACATTTCCACTAATGACTGTGATTTATGAAACAAGCATCTCTCACGTACCTAAAATCGCCAGTTCAGTATCAAACATGTCCAAGACACAAGATGAATGAGAGTGTAGCATGCAGGGCTCTGCTCTTCACACAGTCCCTGCTTAATTAGTAGAGCCAAACAAACTGCGGCTCAGCCTTAACATAACTATTTCTGGACACAGGCTCAGATGCTTCTGTTACATACTCAAGAGCCCCTAGAACAGCACTCAAGTTACTGGGAGACCAACACACAACACCGGAGTGCTTGCAAAATAGATAAAAGCACATGAAACCAATTTAGAATATGCAGTTACTTTCTCCAGAACATATTAAACAGTTCAAACTAAACAGTCTGACAGTTACCGTTGCTCCTATGGCAAAAAAGACATATCCCAAAGGTACATCTTGAAACACTGTCCATAATGCATAAGGGAAAAATGATTCAAGCAGAAAGAAAATAATCCATTTCTTCTGTTATACTGTGACAACTAGCCTCTCCTCTCATCAGCTCTTCTCTATCTCTGTGTGCTGCAGTAGTGGCAGCAGCTTGTGCTGGCTGAAGGAGGGACCTGGAGGGGAGGGAGAATATGAAATACCTTTTTTTCATTCTTGTCGTCCATAGGTATGCGTGCCGTGCCCGGGATCCCTTCTCCCAGTAAAAAGCCCAGTCTTGTCATCAGTTCCTGAGTGGCAGGGGAGGAGGGGCTTGGCTGTTGCTCTGCTTGCAGGTCTTGAGATGAGAGGGAAAAAGAGGGAGAGAAATGCTCATCATTAGCCGGGAAAACTCCCCTCTCTTCAATGGATGGCCCACACAGGGCCACGCTGCCTGCCCTGCCCTCCTCAGCTCTGCTTTGAAATGCTATGCTGCACTCTCCAGCAGCTGCTGATGTGCTGCAGACCCGTAGAGGGCGAGCAGAGAAAACGAGAGAGGGAGAGAGTGTGGAGGGGGCTATGGCTGGAGTGTGTGTGTGTCTGTGTGTGTGTGTGTATGACGGTGTCCTGAAAGAGCCTGAATACATGTGAATGTTTGGCGTTGTTAAGAAAGCAGAGACTTTGTGTGTGTGTGTTTGTGTGTGTTGAGTGTGTGTCCTGCAACATGCCTTGAGTGCCAATTCCAGAGTTTTCTGGTTGTTTACAGCGCTCACTCATAGAGCCTCTGAATATCAATGAATGGACACCGTCTTTCTCGAGCACAGCTTTCTCAAACCTTAATACAACTTTGGGCTGTAATTTCATAAAAGTGTACCAGAGACACAACAGACAATTTCCAATCTTTTTCTATTTTATGCATACTGCCAACTTTGATATATTACCCCATACCCCATCAAAAAAACTAAACAAACACCAAACATTTATTTATTAACTTATAATAATCCATGTGTAGTATGCAAATGTGGATGTCAGGATTCAATGAAGTCAAAGCATTATCTGAGAGCAGGCAGTTGGATGATGGGGCGAGAGGCATAAAGAGAGTAAGTTACAAAAGCTTATTATTCAGCTTTCTGTCAGCACCTTCCCCTCCTCTCTTTTCATTTTCTCCTTTACCCTCTGTCTTCCACAGTTATTAATAATGTTGACAGTAAATCTGATTAAATACAAACAAGTCCAAGGAGAAGCAAGCTGCCAAGCCCCAATGGAGTCAAAATCAAGCCACCAGACACACGCATACACACATCTTTGGCATGCAAATGCCTATATAATATTAATGCCCTTTCCTTTGAAGTTAATACAGGATAATCTTTCTTATTCTTATACTCCTAAGTGGGGCATGGCAATGTATCTAAGAATCCCAAAACGGAAAAAACCAAATCAAGATCACGATTTCCTCTGCTGTCACTCAGGTGCCAGCAGTAATGACAGTGCTGTGAGCTAGCTCCATTTATTTTAAAGGCAGGCCTAAAAGAGTTCATTTAATAATAAACTAAAGAAACACAGCCAGTAAAGATGATTCAAATAAGACTAAACATAGGTTGAAATGCAGGGTACTGGGAAGGTCAACTGGTTGAGCAGCACCACATGTACAAACACAGTTGGCTGGGTTCAAGTCCTGGGTTCAAGGCCCTTTGATGCATTTTATTCACTCCCTCACTGCTTTTCTCCATTTCCAGCCATTTTTAAAGGTAAAATCCTTTGGTGTCGAACAAATCTTTTAAAGAATTAGGAGGAGGATTACTGCAGAAAAATGGAAATGGTTTACTTTTGTAATGGTTTGAAGCAGGAACAGCCAATCACGCCATGTAATATTTGTCAAAAGTCTGTTTGAACTGAACAGCAAAGTCATAAGTCATTTTAAATAGCAAGCAGTGGTGTAATCTGCGCTTCTTAAACTGCTTCATTTTCCAGCAACGGCAACTATGACAAAAGAGGACACCGATGGGAAGAAATTAGATATTAATTATTAACACAATCTATAAAATAAGAAAATAATTTGCCTTTTAACATTTTTAAAGGCTTTTGGCTTACGTCCCTTGATCCAAAAGATGGGGACAGACACCAAAAAGGAAAATGATCACCTTGCTTCCAATACAAGCCCTTTGGAGACTTCCACTCCAACATCCTACTGCCCCATCATCAAATGACAGATGTCTTCACATTTCAAACTTCATCAGAATTTCTAAATGAATCAAGACATTTCCCTTAAAGACAAACTCTGTAACTTAGCAGGTATTTGCTCTCTATCGCCCTCCAAAGTCTTGAGATACAACGCCACTTTTGTAAAACCAAATATTTGTCTGGGCGCCATTGATACACACACATATAAACTTGAGGCGGCCAGCAGATAAAACCACCAGAAGCAGAGTGAGGCCGAGATCATTTTATGGTGGTGATCGCAACAACTTTTGAGAATGGATCCACTCCAAGTTGTCGCATCCACTGTCAGAACAGCTGCATGCCGGCTGCTACCGCTTTCAGAATAATAAGTACACATTGCTGCATTTTTCAGAATGCTTTATAAAACATGCTACCATGTTCAGGATGTTCGCGGCCACTGTCAGACTGGTTGGACACCAGCTGCAACTGCTCTGTGAGATGAGTAACTGAAACATAATCTGAGTGTAAAATAATTGAAGTCTCCATCTGTGATAAATTTATGTTGATGAATAAGCCGTCGTCATGTGTATTTCCCGTGAGAAATGACTGATTCGGCATCCATTCTGCTCTTTCTATGAGCTCTTTCCAGCAAGTAAACGCCAGACTCTTGTTGACTTTTGTCTTGTGTCTCATTCTGTCACTTTCTCTCTTTCTTTTCCATGCTTCTTCCGTTAATGTCTTCTTGAGTTTCTTTGCTGAATCAGACATAGTGTGCGTCTCAAAACCGGCAGTGTGTTTATATCCGTTTGTTAGTGTGTAGTGTAGCGCCGTAAAGCGATATTCAGCTGCAACACCAGGTGGTGTCCAGTATGAGGAAGTTGTGTAGTGTGGATTTTTAGCCTCGGGATGCCGCTTGGCTAACCTGGGTGCAAGCCGAACTTAGTCCCGCCCACAACATTTGAGGTCTGGAAGTTCGGTCTAGCATTGCTCCGTTGAGGAGCAACTATGCTCGAACAAGAGCTGTTCGGACCAATCAAATCGGGCTTACGATGATGGACAGGTGAGCAACAGTAACGTAATCAACCACGTCACCAAAGAGCGCTTGGGTTGAATTTGCGCGGTTGCTCTGATTGGTTATAGGTCCATCCAATTGAGTGCAGAAGCATCTTTTTTCCTGGTTCGGAAACACGCCCCATAATAACAGCCCAATGGAGCAGTATCAGACTCACATTCTGACTAGAATTGAGTATGGCTACGTCAGGCTACCGTTCGGCAGTGACAGCTCCGGAAATGTGCGGAATGAATGTTTGTGTGCCACTAAACCAAGCCTGAAATGAATATTTGTAAGGTAAAAAAGTTACAGAGTATGCCTTTGAATAGGACTTTTTTCACTAAATACTTAGAGGACCAGTTAAACTTATTTTTTAAATATATATTTCAGAATATAAAAAAAATCTAAACTATCAAGAAACACAAAAGAAACCATGTTGTAAATATGTACTTTAAACAAAAAGAAAACAAAATATGGTTCAAATTATTCACAATAAATTCCGCAAAAGCCATCACATTTGCTTTGATGACAGCTTTGCACACTCTTGTGGTGCAGTGTGTGAGGGAACATTATAGGTTAGTGGTCTGGTAGCCACAGAATGCTACATCAAACCAGGCAGAGTCTGACAATGAGGAAATATTATACAGATTTTCTCCTGAAATGAAAAAAAGAAAGAAAATAAAAAGTTAACTTTGTTCATCTCTGTCCTTCTAAGTAGTGTGATCTCACCTGTCTCCATATTTAAGAGGTGTGTATGATGTTCCTTTTTTCATTTTCAAGATTTGCTTTTTAAAAGAAAATCTTAATTTCACCCTGGATGGACTCATTTGTGACATATTTTCATTTTGACATGAGACTTTTCAATCAACTCATCAATAATTTGAAAAAAATAAACGATAATCATATCAATCAATCTATTTCCTAGGCTGGTTGTTTCAAAGCAGAGCAGCTGAAATTTTACTTAAACATGCAGAGCATACCCAGCCAATTCATAATTAATTCAAGAACATAAAGGGTTCCTGAATTTCCTTAAAAACTTAGTCATTATTGAAATGAAACCTAGATGATCACTTATCATCCTGGTGATGTTACTTTACAATTAATGTAGTCAAAAACATTAGAAAAAAGACAAACTGCCAGCAATCCATCAGACTTTTGCATGGAGCTGAATTATCCATCACTAGCTGGTTCTGCACAGGTTTCTTGTGTCAACATCCTTCATCCAAGAGGAAAATGTGTTAAACAAGACACATGTAAGTAATGCCACACAAGCATATATCTTCAACTTGAGGCTATGCAGAATATATATTACTCTATGACACAAAGCCTACATGGTTTGCATGGTTTCAGTTTTTTTATATTTGTACTGCCTTAAGACAAACTGCACAACACCTCACCCCTTTGATTTTGAGAAGCTGAAATATTTTAAAGGCCTGAAAGGAATGATTGCAACAATTCAATATGCCTTGAGGCTTTTCTACTAAATAAACTGAAGCTTTTGTCCTTATGGATTTAAAAAAATAAATAAATACATAATATGTGAAGTACTTGCATCATCATTTACCCTTTACAAAAAAAATGCTGAAAAGAATCCAAGAAATGTAACTCTTTATAAAGGAATCTCTCACTGTTTGAGAAAAGCCTTTTTTTTTTTAAAGGACTGACAATAATGCCTTTATAAATCAATGCAAAGAAAACAACACTGAAGCAGGATTTACGACCAAGCTCAACATGTTTAATCAAGCTGGTAATTCAACTTTGCCCCATAGTCATCAATGTTGAGCACTGGTAGTAGTCCAGTAATTTGAAGCATATAACCACTAGGGGTGTAAGAAAATATCGATATACAAATATATTGCAATCTTTAGTGTTGCAATATCGTATCGATATACAAAAGTATGTCTTTTTTTTTTTTACAGTTTAGTTGGCAGCAGACATTGCAATAGAAAAACAAAATATCACAATATTTCACTCCGTCAACATCGATTTGTGGAAAATCATACCAATTTGCACAGCTCACCAATGGTTAGAAACGGAATGATGTAGCCCCTCCCAGTAGCTTACAAAGTGGATGTTAGACATATTTTGGATTCAAAACTAAGGAAAGCAGTAAAAACTTTGACAAGAGCTATGCAGTCTGTAAAATCTGCTCCACGTGGCTGGTTACCATGATGACGTAGCATTAAAGGCAAACGTGAAACGGGTCGATGCTGCTCAAAAGACAAATGAAAGAAATTGACTTTTTGAAACAACCAGCAACCTCTTCTTGTGCAACCAGTCAGTATGTTGTTTCATTTGCAAAGATGCGCAAAAAAAACTGGGAAAACCTGTATTTATCCATCTACACTGTACATACACTGTACTGTTTCAACAATACTTTACCTGCACTTAGTATTTAATGCTTCTTTGCACTTCTGGTTGGATGTGAACTGCATTTCATTGGCTCTGTACTTGTATTATGCTAAATGACAATAAATTAAATCTAATCTAATCTAATATATTGTCTTGTTTATATAATCTATTTATTTCAATCTTTTACTCTGCTGTTTTTTTTTTGTTTTTTTTATGTGAAAATATAGAGGGAGATAGAGGTCGCTCATGCAGTGTGAAGCTGCAGCGAAAACTTTTTTTAGCAGGATTGCGTGCGTGTGTGTGTTTGTGTGTGTAATAATGGGTGTGGATAGAGAGTATGATCAAACAACACCTGGGTGTGTGAAGATTTTGTTATATTTTATGTCTGTTTTTATCTTGTAAAGCACTTTGTGCTACTTCTGTATGAAAAGTGCTATACAAATAAAGTTTAATTTTATTTGATTTAGTATCGCAAATCGTGATATATCATGATATATCATATTGTTGCCCCTGTATCGTGATTCGTATCGCCAGATTCTTGCCAATACACGCCCCTAATAACCACGTATTACATTATATATACTACATGAACTTTTAATAGATGCTTAGAAAACAGGAACTAATTTTAATGTGTCTTTAAAATACACTGCCTACACACTCACAATGACCACCATACATAAGAAGACATTTAGATTTATAGAGGCAGTGCAACTTCATTTTATGATTTACAAATAGATTAGACCATTTACAAGTTTTTGTTAAGTGTCATAATATGTCATGTGAAACATCAGGTGGGAGCAAGAACTGGTATATTCGAGATAACACTATGTTCACTTCATCATAAAAACAAAGGATACTGTAGTTCTGTATGGGTTGTCATCTACCTGTAAGTACTCTTGTTTGGCCCTTTGAACTGTGGTTCATTTTTCTAAAAAGCAGATCCTTCAGACCCCCTGTGTTATTACAGTCCCTAATTTCTCTTTCTGACAGGAATAGATAGTGCAGCTTACAAGGCTGAGATACTGGAAGGAACTCCATCTATTGTACTGTGTGGACTGCCCTCACTGTGGTTCCACATTTACAAGGAATCCTAGCGTGTCAACTAATGTGTAAAAGGTATATCTATTAATCACTTCTTTTTTCCTACTAAAATACAGTTAAGATAAAAGAAATAATCAGATTTGACATTTCCTAATGTCAACTAAAATGGTGATCCTAAAATTTTTAACAACGTTATTGGTATAAAACATTACTCTGGAGCCCTGAGTGTGGATGTAAATCGGATTAAATCCATCACGATCCTTTTTATTACTGAGCTCGGCAACACCACTTCATCTCGAGTTGTTCAAAACCACTTTAACCCTCCTGCCTCTGAGGACCAATCAGTAGCCCAAGACATGTACAGACATGTCTGTCGGACACACAGCAACAGACAGATAGGCTGGCATAATGACACACATGGCACTTACAAGCCATATCTTAGGCCCATGGGTCACATCAATAACATCTGCAGCCAGTGGTCGCTCTGAAAATCAATACTCTGTACTAAGGGTGCAAATTCAATGCACTGCCAACATCACCCACAGCTAGACACAAAAACCTTTTCTTTGCAAGGAAATGTAACCTTCTGCATTCTTGCAATCAGGGAGTGAATGAAGGCTTTTGCTTGTCTGCTACTTCTGAGTGGATGTGGAAAATGGAGTCTGTGTGATTCAGCATTCAGTTTATATTTATATGAAACAACAGGGCAGTAGTGCCATACAACTGAACGGAAAACCTTGGGTTTATTCTATGTAGATGCAAGTTGCACATTCATTATTCTTCACCATGTTACTGTTAACAGAAATTACAATTATATGCAATAAGAACTATCACCAACATGAAGGGCAAACTAATTTCAGTTAGATTTGCTACAGCAGTTAACAGAATCCATGTTGTTGAGCTTCTTCTTTTGTCGGCTTTGGCACTTGAAGGAGGGACACTTTTTTGTTATGCTTTCCTTCCAGATTTCCAACATGTTAATTGATCAAATAAGCCATCTTTAAGGCCCCGTTTACACGAAGGGAAGACGCAGATATTTCCCTGCGGTTTGGCCTCTCATTTACATGAAAACCCTGTTTTTATCACAGAAAACGATGATTTCTAAAAACTCCGGCCAAATTGGAGATTTCTGATAACGCCGGTTATGTGTTGCCGTGTCAACTGGGAAAACGGCATTTTAGTTTCTCAAACGTCGCATTGTGCGCCAGAAAACTTTTAACATCATGTGAGCGCCCTATTTACAGTTTGTTTTGCTACAGATCATCGTCGGATTATCAAGGATGTTAAGGTGCTACTAATTTTTACTTTTGTGCAAACGCTTTTAGCCTGTTTGCATTTGCAACAACTGCCGGGAGAGGAAGTCGCTCGTGTTATTTGCAATGACAGTGAAATAAATTATTATTATTATTATTATTATTATTATTATTATTATTATTATTATTA